>JAHWFO010098272.1:1138020-1178613 GCA_023313115.1 Rhysida immarginata | reverse complement strand
TTTTTTTGATAGATTCGCTATTTTTTTTTCCAAAATTTTTCAAGAATTTCAAAAGTTTATTTCATTTCTGCTCAAGCGAAACTAGAGATAAATTCCTGAAAACTTATAACATTGTAGACCTACTTATGAGTACGACAAAAAATTTTAAGTCAGTATAACTGATAAGAAATAACAAAGAGAAACCAAATTCCACAAACTTATTTTAAAATAAGTTTATGGAATTTGTGGTTTCTCTTTCTGTTATTTCTTATCATTAACGGATTTCCAGTTTCCTGGCATCATCGGATTCCTTTACTGTCAGTATAACTGTTTCTCTTTAAATTGTTCATAGAAATGCATTTTAGATGTTTTAAAAAAAAATAACGCGAATGTTGGCTCTTAAAATCTTTTTGAAGCGAAGCCAAAATATTTAGAAACCGGGAAAAAGATCTACATCAGTGGGGAATAGTAATTCCGAAATGTTAAAATCCCAGACGCATATCGTATAAATGTAGCTCGAAATCCTTTTATTCAGTCGCACGTATAAATTCAATGTACAGTATCATCGCTTTAAGTGATATCCAGATGTGCAAAACATAGATAACCAGCCAATCTCTTCTTCGGTTCTTCTCTTGGTGATTTCGTCGGAAGGATTTTGAAGGTTTCCCCCAAGTTAGCAACGGCTTTGCCCTGTGAGCTAGAGAAGGTCATCAACCATCGACGGGCCCTCAAGGGGGAAGTTGCGTGGGTGGATTTCTGTGAATGGATGCGGCGAGGAACAGTTGCCGGAAAGGGATTGAAAGAACATCTAATAATAATAAAAAAAGAAAATCCGGAGGGCTTAATAACAATAATGGAACAAAGAGGGGGGGTCTCCTCACAAACAATGAGCGCCTCGCCATGAAGATGAGGAGGAATTCTCATCTCCCGGCAGATTTATAGTGATGACGAGGAATGTGAGAACCGAGATTCGAAGTCTTAACCTCTCAGGAGTAAATGGCTTCGTGTTATTAATTTTTTAATTAAAAAAATCCTGAATAGTAGAGAACACTAAAGCATCTGCTCACTAAATACAAAAAAAAATTAAATTCATTATCAGTATAGTATGATAGTAATACGAAAAGAACGATAGTAGATGCGAAAGTGAATAAATAAATTTCATGTGTGTGTGTATATAAAGTTATTTTTAAAGATATTAAAATTTTCATATGCTTGATTAAAATTCCACAAAGCTCCATTCGCCAATAAATTATCAAATTTGTCTTCATTTGCTAAATTGCATTTTCGAAAATTGATAGAAATAGCAACTCCATCCATTTACACGGATGGATACATTTGTGGTATTAAATGAAACAATACGACGAGGAAAATTTATCGGGGGTCGAAGTTCGAGATTGATTTCCATGCATTACTGTCAGAAAATTAGCAAATATTTTAATATGTTCGCATTTTGGAGAAATCTTAAATAATTCCATAAATGCGCTTTTATTTGCATGAAATGTAAATGAAAAATGCTTAATTGTTATGTGTAATTAACTTATTAACTTAATTGATGAAAAAGGTTTGTAGTGCTTAAAGATAAACTCTAATATTGTTTTATAGCTTATGACAAAGTAATAATGAATATTTTCACACTCTTAAAATATTTAGTCTTTAGCTTAGGCATGAATTAACTCTACGAGATCTCATTCATATAACTGGCATGTTTTCTTACATTGAATCTTCTTTCTCTCTCTTTCCCTGTTTCTTTTTTTTATGCATCTTGGCACTGTAGAAAACTACTTACGTTAACCAACTGTCCAAGGCCACGGCTTCTCCGGAAACGAAGGAGGTCATTGAGACCGGGGTCTCCATCAAGCAGTTGGTAAGGATGAATTTATTGTAAAGAATGGAAAAATAACGACCTACTCGAAACGACAGTCTCTTCTATAGAGTGTGCCATTACTCTTTATCTGTAAGAAGTGTTCAATGTTAGTGTTTAGAATTGTTGTAAAAAGTGTTCAGTGTTTAGAATTATTATTATTATTCGCTTGTTAATACACAGTATCACATTTGATATAGTTTGACCATAAAACCTCGTTTATTCGAAATATTAACTTAATATATGTTAATGATTTGAAAATTCTATTCATTTCTGATACAACTTTGATTTTTAAGACGTCAGTCCTTTATATTGAATTATATTTGAAGTAATTCAATCATTGTTTACATTTCAATATTTACAAAATTTACAATATTTACAAAAATGAGTGGGTCCTTTAGAAATTTAGAAAAGCAAATAATAACACCTTTACTTTCTGGTCATATAAGTTTCGAAATAACGAGGTTTTGATGACTATTTTTATTACTGTTAAAAAGAACCAGATAACACTCAAAACATGAATATTTAAGTAGCTCTTACGAAACATTACTTTAAATCACAACGACATTGAGCGTATACAATCCAGAAAAAAATCTGAGCGTGAAGATTTTGATAGAGTGAAATTGAGTCCTGGTTCTCGTCCCGATCCCCCATCCCCTTTTGTGAAAGTGTCCCCTCTGTTTGTCATCTGATTGTCACGTGTCTTGATTGCCGTTTAGAAAGTCTCCTACGATTCCGACGTCCCCAGAGAGGAAACTGTTCAATCCCCGAATAAGGAATACGTCGAAACGGGCGTCTCCATCGAGAATCTGGTGAGATTGCTTCTTTCTTTGCAGCTAACATTTCTTACTAGCGAGGGTCTTGAATTTGACCTCGTCATATGTGGAAGGCTCTAATTCATTCATTACACGTTTGATAATTACCAATTTTGGGAGTCGTTGACAGTGAGTGGCTCGAAATGAGCTATGCTTTTTTTTTTTTTTTTTTTTTTTTTTTACCCGAAATATTTCTGTCGTATTTCCTGCAATTTTTAAAAGAATGTACGAGGGAGCAGCCTTCATTCAATTCTCTCGTATAGTTGGAAATTAATAGTTTGTGAATATTTAATTTAACCAGCTGTAACTTCCATATTCCACCTCTTCTGATCGAGATCTGTAGTGTGGCTAATCCCTGCTGCCACTCTATGTGCGTGTTTAAAATTATCTTTTTCTTTTGTTCCATTTCATTGTCGTTTTCCCTGCCCTGAACTCTTCAATGTAGAAATTCACTTACTTGCATAATAATAATAATAATAATGGTCAGAACGAAGTGAAGGATAATCAGTTGCCACCAGAACCCATCGGTGTGGATATCAAAACACTGGTAAGATACATGTTTCCCTTACTTAGTTGTAGTTAGGGACGTTGCGATACTACTGATATGAGTAATTATCGATACTTTTCTTTCGATAGTATCGAGGTATCGATAGTTGGCTCAAAGTTTGATATTGATGCTGAATATCGTATCGAAAAGAGTATCGCAACGTCCCTAGTTGTAGTTCTTACCCTTTTACTACTTGATCCAATCTCTTACTTAACCAACCCTTTCCTTTCCTAATATCCCTGGGCATGGCTAATTCAGTGTTGGTGAAAGACTGGTATGTGAAGTTTAAACTAACAGTTACCACTTAATTATAACCATCAGATGAGAATCCACATTAAAAGTACGACTTAAATTTGCTCTTCTTTAAGAAGTAAATAAGTAATATAGAAACCAAAGCAATTTAATTTCTCCCTTTCATGAAACCATTCATTTTTAAGTGTTTTGATGCATTTGCATGATTGACTGTTTTTGCATGCACAGAAGGAGAATTATTACAATCAGATTCAAAACGAAGAGTCCGAGCAGCAGAAGGAAAAAATAGAGACTGGCGTTTCTATTAAAGACCTGGTAAGGCAAACAGATAAGTGGCTAAAATAGTTAAAATTAGTTAAGACTTATGGGCGAAATTCGTGTAGCAGGTTGCTTGGATACTAAATTCGATTTCGTTTATTAAACATAAAGCAAATTTTGGCAAACGGGAAAAGGGTGGTAGAATTAAATTTTTTTACTCAGATGTAAGTCGCGTAATTAATAATGCTGAACCATTTGGATTCTTAATTTCTATGCTTTTTCATAATTCATCCCCGTCATTCCAACTTTTTTCCTGTTTGCTGAAAGTTTGCATAACGATATTCGTAACTATAAAACGGTTGATTTCTAAATACAGAAATGACAAAATATTGATTTTTAAATTTTTATTTTTTTAATTATTTTATTTTGTATATAAAATCAAAAGGAAAGCTCATTGCAATAATGTACACCACATACACTTTATTAAACATAATCTAACCTAGCAATGTAATCGAAACTTCAACCTGCAAATTGTACTGATTAGCATTAATTTGGTGAATGGTAATCGACTAACCTATAATTGGGGAAAGATTTATCGTTGCTGCTAAAAGGTGATAATGGAAGGGATAGTTGGATCTGGATAAAGTGTGCATGATTGAATTTGTAAGTTTGAAGTGAGTTGTTTGCAAGTGCTTCAGTTATATACATATGTGTGTGTGTGTACGTCTACTAGAGAGCCAGCTATTGTGACATAACCAAGACGGTCGAGGAAACGTCACCTGTCGCCAAACGCCCACCTGTCCAACTTCCAGCGCAGGCACAGGTAACTTTATCCCCATATTTTCAAATTGCTTTATTAAAAATCCATACTTCCATCTAATTAATATTTCAGTGGATAGTTTGAAAATTTTAATTTGCTGTTAATACACATTTATGCTTTTTTTTTTTTTTTTAATATATATTATTTATGTATGGTTATAATGTTTTAAAAGCTTGCTTAATGGGCTATTTAGATGCTGTAAAGAATGTTGCTGTTATATTTTTATTTATATTAACTGTGCATATATAATTTTTTTTTAATTTTTGTTTGCGGATGAAGTCCAGAAATGTAGGCTACATTTTTTAATGTCATTTTCGTGTTCCGTTGCTTCCTTAAATAAATTTATTTTTGAATGATTAATCAATTATTTTAATGACGGCATAATTGATTACATCTCGCTTCAAGTTTTTAGCTCTACCCCAAACGTTACTGAATATTATTTAAATAACAAGACTTGATTTTCAAGTATCTTTTGGTAGTAATCCTATCTTGCATTATCAAGGTTTTAAATGAAGTTTTACATATATTACGCAGTAAAATTAATAATATAGGTTAAAAAAAAACCTGAAATCACTTTTACAAATACCATACGCATTCCACACGTATCAACTCCTAAGAAGCGTGAATGCAGTAATGGAAAGAATTTTCTCATTAATTCTCTTTCATTAAAGAAAGTACCAAACGCTATTCACATTTATTTCCCATTTCAATTAATTATAAAAGTGTTCCTGTTATTGAGGAACTAGGAAAACTCATTATGCAACCCTTTCTGGACTTTATGCGTAACACGAGCTTTTGTTGCTAATTTATTGGCGATAATTGCTTCCTTTTGCTCAGTAACTGGTAACTGGAATATATATATATAAAAAATACATAAAATATGAAGCTAGGAGCCAGTAATACGAAAGTGAAATCCAACTAACACATTGCCTTCCCTTTCCTTCCCCTGCTTGTGTTATCTTTAGCGTGCTCGCAGTGTCGGGGATTTGTCTAAGCTAGAAATGATGAATGGTGTAGTCGAGAATGGTTACTCTAAGGCGAATCCGACCTGGACTTCGGTAAGTTCATTGTCAATAACTATATCCCATCAATTTAATATTTCGGCTTTTTAATAACTGTATGATTGGAATAACGTATAAATGGGTCCCGTCCTTCGAGACTATGATGCAAACAATGTTAAAAATTTAGAAAAGAATATCCTCTTTGGCCGAATTTCAGAAGAACTTTAATGAAAATTCTATAATCATAATAATAGTCTGTAATCATTGCTACTCTTAATTAAAATAAGTGTGTTTTACAAATTTGTTATGTCATTAACTGTTCGTACTGCTAGTTGCCTTTTCTCGTTCTCCTCCCTTTAAAGAATAGCTAAATTTCATTTATAGGATTTGTTATTAATTAAAGGATGTGGCTTTAGGCAAAGGGAATGGGTGTAAAATGTTTCTGGGCCATTTTCTTAAAGAGGTACGCGGACGTTACATACTTAAATTAAACAAGTATCAATTACCAGTGGTGGTTACAGAATAATGAAAACGTGAATAACAAAACTGCAATTATTGACACACATCATTTAATAACGAGAAAACGTTTAGTCAACTCAAGAGGACATCGCGAGTGTAATCGATTGCCTATTATGTTCGTTTTGTGCAGCTATCGTGAAAAATTTAATGAACGGTTTTAATATATATACAAAATTCACAACTTTAAGTAATAAGCTTCACTTGGCATTCTTTAATAAGATATTTTCTTAGTAAAGAAATCGTTTAAATACACATTAGCGCAGGCAGTAATCTGCGATTAACTCTTTAAGTTTATTACCGGTCAGATATCAGTGTTCACAAGAGCATTGCTTAATAGAAGTTGCCCTTGTTGGTAACGAATTAGCATTGCGAAAAAATGGTACATTATTAATTTACATTTCGTGGTCTCATTATTTAATAAATTTTAATAGAATCTGTCGACTTAAAAAGCTTATGCACTCACTTGACTGGTGTGTTTGTATGTATGTGTACTCATATTAACTATTTTAACGCACGTGGGAATGCTGTCTTGTGCATGTAGAAAACCAAGAGTCACTCTGACCTGAGTCAAGATGACGCCACCGACGATCCTCGCCCCGAGTCGGACGCCATCTACACGGGAGTGTCCGTCAAGGCTTTGGTAAGGAAAAAAAAAATGAACACAGCCTTGCACCCTTTATAAATTCCTATTAGACCCTTAAAGGAAGCTATCTGTCATCTAGTTCGCACTTAGATGTTAAGTTGACTTTTTTTTTTCTTCGATGTCAGTAGCTTAAGAGAAGGATGCTTCAGAAAGTTGAAATAAATGGATTTGGAAATTCCTTTTTAAATGAGGGGAGGGGAGTTGGTGGATAAGAAAGAATGGGCTACATTTGTTCAGATTGATTGCATATGTGTTTTATAGAATAACAATTCAGGCAGTTAGCAAACTGGTTCCTGCCAAAGAATGATAGTAAATCTATTAGCAAACTATTCCCTTGCAAATAGAATAAAACGATATCTGTTGTTCATCAGATAAATTTTATCCACATTTCCCTTGAAATCAATTTGACGGATTAGATAAACACGCTTTTTGGTTAATTTCAATGTCAACTAATCCAGTTTCGCGTGAACGTGACTAATGTATAGAACGAAACTGAATTTAAGTAACACAACATAATTTCGGATGTAATTTCTTAAATAATTGTTTTTAAAATAAGAGATGTGGCTTATGTTTGAATCCGTCCTCGTTTGTTTTTGTTTTATATTCGTGAACTGTTTCTTGTATGTTTTTGTGTCAGTTAAGAGTTCTAGCTAATTTCCGAATATGCAGGAGAACACACTTACCTTTTGGAGAACTTAGCCATGCTACATTGCAATTCGTTACGCAGTTTATTTAGTCTCCAATATTGTGAGGCATATTTCCAAAATAAAATATATTTTATTATTCAGTAGCTCGCGATCACGGTCTTGAAAACCCAAACTTTTTTTTTTTTTTTTTTTTTTTTTTATATAATTAAGAGGAAGATATTTTCGGATGCATTAACCAAAACTACAGAGGTTGTTGCGTTACTATCCATTCTCCCAACATGAGAAGATGTTGTTGATCTTGAATAAAGGACGATTTCCTTTCGTTAGCGAAGAAATTATCTTCTATTTCTTTATTTCAAATTCCAAAAATAAGATTTCAAAATAAATAAATATGAAAGTTTAACAAATTGGCTACTGCCGGTAGCTTTCAAGCTACGCGCTTTGAAATTGGCGACGGCTTACTTGATTTCTTGCTTAAATAGGTTGGTTTTTTTTAAATCGTGAATTATTTCAAGGTATTTATTACTCAGTTGATCTTTTTAATGGCTTTTAATTAGACGAAAAGTCAGATGCATATCAATAATGCAGAAATTTCAAGATTTCAGTTCTCTGGTAATGTATCATCCTCGTATAACTCAAATATAGCCATTAAGAAATTCGTCCTAGTATAATCTGTTCTTATTACCTAGCTTAATTTACGTGGAAAAGTTTAGGAAAATTTGCATTGCATAGTTGCACTGCCACCTAACGGAGATTTTATTTACAATTTCTGTAGTTTGTTGGCTTCTTGCCAACCATATGTGAATTGGACGGAAGCCAAAATGTAACGAAGCTTTCATCATTCAAGAACCGACAGATCCTTTTGATAAAGTCATTAATTCCTGTCATTCTGATTTTACGTTTTTGTCTCTGCTAATTTTAACTACCTTTTTCACAGTCTTGTAATGAACGAAAATAAGCGTCATCTGAAATGTTTTTTTTTTTTGTTTTTTTTGTTTTTTTTTTTTTTCTACACTAAAGAATAGAATACGCTAAAAGAGCTTTGTGAAACTCATTATTACCAGTTACTTGTTTCGTTGATGTATTTGATTAATTTATATAATCTTGCACTTGAAATATAAAATTCAGTTGTTGTTTTTTCTCCATTCGATTTGCGAATTCTTCGGAATTCTTTGCAAAGAATACCACTAATCTTTTGATCTTAACCTATCTCAAAGGTAATCGATTCGCCATCATCCTGAAGCCCTATTTGATACACGTTGGATTAAATGTGCATGGTAGCCATCATAAATGCATTTAAGGCTACCTTCCTATGGATTTCATCAATCGATGAATGGCCGTTTGTATTCACTGAATCCCATCTGGCTGTAATTTTGTATCGCTCTAGAGCGATAAAATGAAACATTACAAGCACGTTTATTTCTACGTTGGGTAATTTAGTTTTCATAGAGCATTAAGGATTTACTGCTAATAAAATTCCATACTTCTTAAAGCGTGACCAAGATTTCATTTAAAAATGACAACGAGATACTACATAGAAACCGCTCTGATTGAGGAATAAGTGCTAAATTAATCTTTTTTTTGTATATAAAAGAAGAGACGAATTTCTCTTAAGCTGCTGACGCACGAATCTGGGTAGAAAATTATTAGAAAAACATCCACGAAAACTTTTACTTATTTTCTCTTGCTTAATAATAGTAATTCCCAAAAGAAAGCTGCGATTTTGGTCTGTGAAGGGTTTGCTGTTTAGAACACTAACCTGTTAAAAATAAAAGTATGAATATTTCTAATAACTTGCTTAACCTTTCTAACATTCTTCTTTTGGTAAGTGTATCAGAAAAGACGTGATTAAAAAAAAACAACCTTAACACGCTTTAATGTAGTTGAATTTTTTTTGCTCATAATTTATTTTGCCTTTGTTGGGGAAAATTGTATTAACATATTAATAAGAGCCTAATTGCATGGCAGTTTGACCTTTAAACTTGCCTGTCTTTAGAGAGCCAGCTATTGCGATTTGGTTAAATTGGAAGAACAAATGGGAAAGCCTCGACCTGCTCCAAGGACTGGAGTTTCAATTAAAAATTTGGTAAGAATACTAAACTTAACTGAATTCAAGAAATGCTTTCCTAGCTATTAAATAACTTTAAAAAAAACAAACTCATATGTTAAGTACTCAACTTGCATTTTAATCACTAATAACTTACCAGTGGTGTTAGTGCGTTTTGTTGTAAAGAATTCTGGTGGTTAAAATGCCATTCAGAGACAGACTTTTAAACAGTATTGGATTAAATTGAAAATCGTGAAGTAAATAATTCTCATTATCGGCTATAAAAGATTTTCTTGAAATTTTCCGCTGTGTTCAAAGGGTTATGAACCTCTTCTGAAACTCGTCTTATGGACTGTATGCATGATAGATGGGAGAGATTAAGAGGAAAAAAAAACTTTTCATTTCTGCAACTGTTAATTTGGTAACAGTGTCCCAAATGCCAGTTTAAAAAAAACAAACAAAACGACATCCTATGGGGATAAAAGCGTACTTTTTTAAAAAAATATTTTTTGCATGGACTTTAATTTGCATTTTCGGAATCGGCGATCTGCACAAAACAAATAAGGAAAAGTTATCAAAAAACCTTGAGGGCAAATCTTGAGTGGAAGTGTCCGTTCGGCGCAAACTCGTAAGTAAATTTTCTTCCCTTTCGGTGTTTTCGTTAAGTTTTGCATGGAATTTTCTTACGCTCACCACATTTTCAATTTTGGTTAAGGTACTAAACGATGGTGTGGGGCAGCGTTTTAAAACCTTTTATTATTTTTTTTCACCTCGTCTCTTTTCTTCCTGGGTTATGTGACAACACGCATGAGTGATGCTGAAGGGAAACACTGGTGGTGGTTGAAAACCCAAGAACAACATAATTTGTAACATACAACATTCATTGTAATACCGCTTAATATTCTAAGAAAGCATTATTTTTTTGCAAAGAATAGTAAAATAAAAAATAAATAAGGTCTTTAAATGACGTGAAAGTTAGATTTGTTCAAAAATAAACAAATCGCCCATAAGCGATGTGATGTATTATGATTGTATCGTTGTGTTTTTGTTTGTGGATTCTTGTGCTATATGTTGGTATTATTGTTATTGCTGGAAAATCTGAACATATTTGTTTACAGGATTTATTGGCTGACTTGTATTAGACTGAATTGATTAGAGAAAACGTACGTTAATGAATATTTACTAATTCTTTTCAGAAATCAAGTTTCAGCGTTAGCGATGCAAATGATGATTTCTCCGGAGGAGTTAAGATTGACCGGGCCAAAATTACCCGTTCCTTCAGTCAGGTAAAAAGGAAAATAAAAACTTTAAAATCACATATTTATTAATATAAGGGATTTTGAAAGTTTTTCGGACATTTAGGGTGTATTGTACTTACTAAATAAACACCATTCTCCAAACCAAACTGGTTTTAACTTTCTTTTGAAGTCCTTCGATCTGGAGTCTTTTCAATTCCAACAGTTTTTAGCTTTGTCTTAATGAAGCATATAATATTTTTAAATGTTTCGTTCAAAACGAATTGGTTGACATATATTCTGATTGCCACTTTAAATGGGCTAATTTCAAACTGATGAGTTTTCATAAAACTCTAGGTGAAGATATGAAACTATTCCTGGAATGTGAAATGTTCTTAATAAGAAAGAATTGGTTTGTTAGGTTAAATAATGCCTAATATTAATAGTTCACTTGATACTAACTTTGAAGCAAAGCGAAATCCATGCTGCAATGAGCCATTAAGTGTCCGCTAAATTTAGGGAATAACCTTAATTAGGTAATATAATGAATAAAAAAATATAAACTGGTAAAATCTGAAAGCAAAAATTTCCTCTTCCTTTATTAGTTTGAAGTTCGGCACCGTATGAGACGATCATTTAACTCGAGAAATGATGGGTCATTTTTTCGATTTTTCTTTAACATCATTTATTAAAACGATGTTAATATGAGATGTATTCAATAAGTAACAGGCCGAACGTAATGGGAACCAAACAAATGTATTTATTTCAAAAATATTGAGCGTGGTGATTCAAACAATTATCTCACTGTGATACCAGGCGCGAAATTCCCTTCTCTTAGAAGGTCTTGGGTTGTTGTTTGAACCAATTCCGAACCGCCTCTTACACTTCCCCGTCCGTAAGAAATCTGCGTCCATTACTGCGGATTGACTGATTTTTTGGTGGTGGTGATCCTGGGTGTTTCCATTGCAGACTTTGGCGCTTGGTTTTCAGTTTTATAATGGTGGAACCAGCTCTCACCCCCCCCCCCCCCCGTGACAATTCTTGACAAGAAATCTTCATCATCATGATAGCGCTCCAAAAAGTGCAATGACATCGCTTTGCAGAAGATTTCTTGTGCTGGTCCAAATGATGAAGCGTCAATTTCGCACACATTTTTGCGGTCTTGTAATGTTTCCATGATAATGGTGTGAATAGTTCGACACTCATATCGATCTCTGCAGCGATATTGGACTGTGTGTTCCCTTGCGTAACTTCTCATCACACCCCCAGCCTGGACTTGGATAATATAATATGACGTCAGCCCGTAGCCAACGAGAAAAACAGGCCCCGGCGCGGAAAAGTCACCTGATCATAGTAGTCCGGCCAACAATCCAATGTTCATTCTTTCCAACAAACGAAAAAATATCAATTGTTAAAATCCAAGATGAAAACAATGAGGATTACATTGTTACTCGGACTAGTATGGTCAGGTGACTTTTCCGCGCCGGGGCCTGTCTATCTCATTGGCTACGCGTCAGCCTGTATGACGTATGAGTTTTAGACTTATCTCATGACGGATACTGCTACCGAAGCGCCATCTGAACAAAAAACGCACAAATAGCCCAAATTCATTATTTGCCCAAAAGTCGCATGTTTTTGATTTGTTCGCAAAAAAAAACGCAAAGCGCACAAATCAAATTTTAGGCGCAAATGGCCATTAAAAAACGCCCAATTTGTGGTTTATCGCCCAATCTGGTCACCCTGCCCCCAGGCGCGACACCTACACCCTCTAGCGGTATATGCACAGATACAACATTTTCACCATATATTTACGTGTGTCCTCCATAAAATTCGTAAAGATCCTGAATACCAATTGTCCGTACGAGCATGTAGCCTGAAATTATTGAAAACGTCTCGTACATTTTGGCCTATCAATTACGTCTTTGTTAAAATAATACATCTTATATCTTTAGTCGTACCTGTTGTTCTACAAACACTGGAAATGGTTATACAACCCAGCAGATTTAAAAAAAAAACGACCCAATTCACGATTTAAACGATCATCCTCTTACTCTAGAAAAATTAAAATTAAATGATTCCATTTTTTTTATGTATTTAAGAATACTGATCAAAATTTAACGCGCCGCCTTTGTTGCACATTTTGAAGATTGTATGTAATAATAGAATCTTGAATGTCTATTAATCACCTTTTTTGTGCGGATAGAATAGTCCAACCCATTATTTTCATTTCAACAAGATTTTTTTTTATATTTTTTTTATTTAATTATTTTTGTTTATACCTTTGTCGTACCAGCACCCTCTATTGACACTATTGGACCACTAACTTTGCCTGTGTAATATTTCTCCTTCCATTTGCAGGATGTCTATCCTTTATACGCACTCCTGGATGCTAATGATGCAGTAAGTTGGCCAAACTAACTTCTTGTGCACTCTGTTTACTTAAAATAAAATGCCCTATCCTACTTCATTATTTTTTTCGTTTTGTTTTTAATTTGTTGTTTTAATGACTGGTTCCTATTGTAACAATGGTTGCACCTTAAGCGTTGCCACTTTTTTATCTAAGTCTTGTATAAGCACTAGCGGCTTTGACACAATTGTGTAGATAAAGAGCTGTAGTAAAAATTGATTTGGTTAATTTCTAATAGGTGAAAGTTTGTCAGTTGAATGTAAGCCAAAATTTAAAAAAAAAAAATAAGAAGAAATGAAGAACTGCCAAAACACGTAGACAAAGAAGATTGGTCTTTTGCCAAATGGTTCAAAAAATACAAAGTAGCTTAAAAAGCTTAAGTGTTGTAAATTCATGTTCTTATGCCGTCGAAAATAAACTAGAAAAAAAAACACAATAATAAGATATTGGCTTGGCATGAACTTTTAACCAAGCGTAACGTGATTATTTCTAAAATAGTTGTTGTTTTTCCAATGTTGTGTAACGTTTACGTGACAGTTCTTCATTTATCACGGCTTCATTGTTACTAACGAATCTAATGTAGAATAGTTGTAAAATGAAATGCTTTTCAGTAATGCGAATTATCTAATTCCTGACTGCAAACCAATAGCAGTTAATAGCAATAGATTCTAAAAATTCAGGCGCTTTTCAGCAATGCGATTATCTTAATACAAATTTGTTTTTGCTTCATTTTAGACATGCTTTACTGCCTAAAATTTAAGGACTCCCATTTAGATTCTATCCAATAACAAATCTTTAAACACACAAGTAATTCTTTCGGTTTCAACGCACAAAAAATTATTAAACGCAAGGCCAGCTTCATTCTTTATTTCTCTTGCTCTGAGTGGCAATTTTGTATTTCATGCTCCTAAGAGCATTATTTCAGGTTCCATAAATATACGAATGGTTAACCAAATTTCAGTAAATATTATGCATCGCTTGCGGCAATTTCGGAAAAACCGAAGCAAACAACATATTTGAAACAATATTTGAAGAATAAAGCTGGAGAAAGTGGGGTCGGAATATCAGTGTAAATTTGAGAGGCAGCTTTTGAACCTAAAATAAACTGATTTTCAAGGAAAGGTAATATCAATTAGAAACGAATGAAATCTGAATTAAACGCTATTATCTATTCATAGAAAAGCAAACTATGTTCTATGTACATGTCGCTTTAGGAAAATTTAAAGAACTGATGCATATGATCCAGTACTGAAAATAAAAACTTTGGATCGAATTCATATAATGAACTCTTTCTATTTTAGTACGGATGTAAATGAATTTAAAAATATATTTTATAATTTCTTGTAAAATAAAAATCGTAAGATAGATAGATTGTAAAATATGAATTATTTTGTTAGTGAAATTTACGCGTTCAGTATCACATCCCTTGAGTTTTTACCTAGAAAATTGCATCAACAGTATTTATCGGGTTGTTAATAAAAATGCAGCATAATGAAAAGATGTTTGGTATAATCTCTAATAATCTTAAACAACTTTAAGATCATGTTGGAATTCTGTTTGAAGTTTGTATTAGCAGAAAGTTGGTGAATAATGTTATTGGTCTGCAAACGATGTACACTTACTCAATAAAAATGCGTGTGGACATATGAAGTGAGAAAAGTCGTATACATTTACCAGGCGTATTAAATTTCATTTTATTTGGTTTCTTTGTGCTAAAAATTTAACAGGCAGGTGATCCGTTAATGGAATGGCATATTGAATAGTCTATTAACGCCATTTTCATCGATATACGGACGTGTCTAAAAAAATAAATAAATAAATAAAAAAAAAAGAAAAAAAAGCGAGACTGAAGTTTTGCTGTAGTGTCTTCATTGATCATTCATTTTACATTTTAAGAACTAGCCCCTTCAAAGTAATATTCTACTGGTGATACGTGGTTACCATGGTTTCTTCCGTTGTTGGAACACTTTCTGTGATGGCGCGCAGTTCTCTTATCACACTGACGTAAAACCGAAAAGTCTGCTGGGACTGACTACGGAATCATACGAACTTGTACCTCACTGTTTCACACCATATTGAAATATTTTACTCGCCTATATCTACTATTGATGCTTGCAAAGTAAGAAATCTCAATTGCAAAGTTTTTTTCGTTTTCGCGGTTTATTTTGAATGTCGTTATTTTTAATTTTGCAAGCATCAAGAGTAGCTTTAGGTGAGTAACATACTTCAATTTGGTGTGAAACAAGAGGTACAAGTTCGTATGGCTCCCTAGTAAGACGGGGGAAAGGGTGGATAGGCACAATAGATATCTTATATCTTGCAAGATTACTGCATTGTCATGCTTTAACATCAAATTCTGGCGTACCCGCAATTCAGGGTCTCAATTCGGACGTAGCTCGGCGATTAATGCTGCAGTTGTCAAAACCTGCTGCTAGATGTGCTCATTAATCCCAGCGCGTCCCTGTGCTATTTGGCGCGCTATTTAAAAAGTTCGGTCTTATTTTTTTAACACTCCTCTTATATTGATATCTGTTCCAAATGAAGGTCTGCAAACAGTGCCAAGGGTGTCACAACTTTGAAAATACTTTCAAAAAAAAAAAAAAAAAAAAAAAAAACCAGCGGAAAATCTTTTATTTTGACGCACAATATGTTAGTGAATTTTTAAATGCTTAGAAACTAAGAATGGTTGCTATGAGGCACCAGCTGTAATTAAATTTTCCAGTACCATTAAAATTTGCAAAGAACACTCCTAAAGACACTTAAACGCTCTACAACATCTATTAGAAAATAATGGTCATGACAATGCGCTGCACCCCCCCCCCCCTAAATTGACCACCAACAGCTAATTCTGTTGCTTGGGAGACCCCCGCTAGAAGGATAGGGCCACCCCTCCAATTAAAATTCTGGATACGGCTCTCGCGAGACAGTGTTAAACTTGTTCACTTTGGAGCTTATAATAGGTGGCACTACATCCAAATTTCAAGCTAAATTTTCAAACTTTATTTAGTCAACATGTCATAATTATAATTTTCAACAGTAGATGGCAGCATACGCATAAATTGAAAGTGAAACGTTTATCAGTATGACATGTTGGTTATATGACATGGATATAAATTTAAACATAAATTGAAAGTTAATGACTGTTTGCAAATCCTGCACTAAATTTTCTATAAAATTCTCAAAAAATAATAATGTCTTGAATCATTCTTATATGAACATGCTACATATAAGTCGCATTGGATAATAATAGTATGGTAGCTTTAAGTGAAGAAGAACCCTTGCGAGGCAAAATTTGCGGCCCCTATAACGCCGTCCTGAAATGACCATAGCAGTTGAAAAGGACGTTAATACCAAACAAACCAAACCAAACCAAACCTTAAGTGAAGAAGAAATACATGTTACTTTTCAGTAATCTTACAGAAAAGTAAGCAGAAATGGTAGCCTGCTAGGTAGTTAAGTTTTGTATAATTTATTGAAGCACCGAAGAAGTTTTTAAAAGCAATTACTGATTCGCAGCCGTCGGTGTCCGCAGCGAGTGCTTAGAATTTATTCCTTACCATTTATTTGGAATTTTAATTTTCCGTTATTTCCTTTTTTTAGGTTCGTAAATATGTCCTTTGCACTTGCGAACGTCTTACACTTTTCTTTCTTTTTCTGTGGTTTTCTCTCTTTCTTGGGGAGCAGGTGCTCGGACGAGACGAGAAAGGCAATCTGTGTCGCATCTGTGGCCGCCCCGTGTTCCTCATGGACCGAATCAAGGCGGAGAAGAGTGTCTTCCACAAGACCTGCTTCCGATGCAAGGAATGCAGCAAGCAGCTGACGTGAGTTTAACATTTCAAAACAAATATACTTTAACGATATGGGGAAGGTTGTTGAGGTAGAGGGGATGGGGCCTTGCAATTATTTCCAAGCAAAGTCTTTTTCTGCACAGAAATTCCTGGCCTAATTCATGGAGATCCGTTTCTTAAGGAAGGGATTTTAAAGAAAACGACGAAGGGCAAATCCTTAAATTTCTCTTCTCCTTCAACATGTAAATAGTTATAAAATTCACATGGAAGTTTGTGAATAAATTATAGGCGCACTTGCAGTAAATGTTTTTCTTCTGGATTTTATTTTTTCTTTTACCACTCTGCTATACGGAATTGAATGTATTGACTTGGTACATAAAAATGTATATTTGCTGTTAGGATATGAAATACGAAGCTTATTTATAATTCAGTAGGATCAAAATATTTTACGTGGAACGGAATCTCCGCTTTGAACGATCCATTCCTTTTAGGAAATTCTGTATATAAGCTGTCGGCAATAAAGGAAATCCATAAATTAAAAATAAAATCATATAAAATAGATTAATCGAAAAATAAGAATTGCGATTTTGTTGAATTATTTTTTTTTTTATCGCCAATATAGCTAACTAAAGAAATTTCCAATAGATTCTTCTATGAAACGATGTACTTCTGGTGTAACACATCGAGAAGGACAATAAAAATTTGGCATATATTGCCGTAAATCTGAAGCAATGGATTTGTTAAAGAAAACTAATTGGATAATCTCCCCTCGTGACCAAGAATCAACCTTGGATTACGTTTTTGAAGGATTTACTTTACTTGATATTGATCTGAAAGCTTTTGGGAGTGCGTTCTTTCTCGATATATCGATCGATCCATTTCCAATAGAAGGTACTATAGTGGATAAATATACGAAAGGACTCTCCGTTCGGTTTTCTCCTGAGAATGGATTATTTATAGCCTTCGGGGCGTTATTCGATAGGTAAGTTTTTAGTGCTTCAACAAAAACATCAAAATGACGCTCTCGAAAGGCTAATGGAACTTAAAGTTGAAATTCTATTCAAGTAGCCATTAATTTATGTCACTTTCTTGAATAGAAGAATGTGGCTTTTGTGAAGCAGTAGCAGGTAACCTTTTCTATTAAATAAATTTGCATTTGCTGGTGGAATAAATTAGCGATTATTCGATCTTTTTAACAAACTTTCTATTTGACTGATTCGAGTATCTGCATCGAGTGATTCACCTGGATGGTGATTTTAACTCGGCTGAAGAAATCCTGAAATTTCTATAAAAATTGCATCATCAACTTCAAGAACAAAATTTTAGTATAATTCTCCCCCAACCAATAGAATACCGTTTTCGCTATAACCAAATTTTTCGCTTTCCAATTCTCGAATCCATTCGGTCGCAGGTTCAGACCCTTCTGTAGGCATGGATAATTCCTGTTGGTAGCCAATACAGCGATAATCGACCCTCTGTACCAGACGAAGGCATGGATAACACATCGTTTGAGAAAGGGCTCAATGGCCTAGACATTCTGTAAAAACCAATCTATTTTTCCCGTTGCAA
The DNA here is from genome assembly GCA_023313115.1 of Rhysida immarginata. Lineage (NCBI taxonomy): Eukaryota > Metazoa > Arthropoda > Chilopoda > Scolopendromorpha > Scolopendridae > Rhysida > Rhysida immarginata. Next base: position 1,160,225 of record JAHWFO010098272.1, on the reverse strand, counting down.
CAAAAAGATTTGTATACCCCCTAACAGTTATACCTTCTTTAAATCATTTTAAAATGTATTTATTTATTATTATTAATTTTTATTTTTTTGCAAGCAAAATAACGAAATTGCATAAGCCGTATACTGTATTTAAGAAAAACCTGATGGGCTAATTAATGAATGGAACGAATGTGATATGACAGCAATATGACTGGTTGTATTTTAATTTTACTATAATAAATTTTAGCTTTATATCTACTTTGTTTGAGTAGTGTAACAGTTGATTAAAATACGCACATCCATGCCCTCAGCGGGATTCGAACCCGCAACATGCGTTGGTCTCGAGAGACCGAGCCGGCAGAATCTTACATTCGGCTTTTCATTAGAATGTTTGCTGCTTTGTTTTTTAAAGAAAATAATTCGTTTCTGCGTATATTAATTTTCGTTTCACTTATAGTCGTCGAATCCATATTCTTAAGAAACCTTATTTGCGAAATTTTCAATGTTCTTCATATTTAAATAACTGTTTTAGAATTGATACTAGCAATATGGTCTTTGAATTTTTACACCAGTGAAAACTCTTTAATGGGATCTAATAAGAGCGGATCATTCGACTGTTTCAATCAGAATGAAGCCAACCATTCCAGAATTCTCATCTACCAATTTTCTTCCAGGGATTAAACCCGTGACCTCAATCTTCTACGAACATTATAGAGAGAGGAGGGAGTATCTGACGGTAAATGGGAGAAATGTATCTCTTAGTATTTATGTCGCCAGGGGGAATCGTAAAAACAAAAAGCACGCGCTAAGGAAATTATGGGCATAACATATGGAAAGAGGCTCATTGGTTGGAAAAGGACATTGGCCATTAGGAGATAAAAATAGTGGGGTTCTTTTGTGTCGAACGTCCCTCTTTTTTCATGTTTTATGGGTTTCACGATGTTGTTTTGCTTTCTATCCCTATAGAGTCGATTCGTATTCGTCCCATGAGGGCGTTCTTTACTGCAAGCTCCACTTCAAGCAACTCTTCCAACCCAAAGTGAAATTTGAAGATGAAGCTCCAAGTAAGTTAACGGTTAATAAAACGAAATCTACTTTCCCATCCCACCGCACCCTTCTCCCTTGTAAGTTGATTTGTAACGGGAAAACTTTGGAGGATGTAAATCTTTTATTATCCAGTTCAGAGAATATATTTTATTTCCACTCTTAATAAAAATTCTGTTTGTTTTTTTTTTCTTTTCTTTTCTCGCTCCTCCCTAAAGTCACGCGAAGACGAAGGCACGAGATGATCATCAAGGAGAACACCCCCATGGAATTGCCCCCCGATGTCGTCAGATGTGAGTAGATCACTTAGAATTTTCAGTGTTGAAAAATAATAATTTTCAGGTGCAGCCACATAAGCGAAATTTGTCATTTCCAGTAGGTTTTTCTGACAAATCGAAAACGAAATTTTCACGCTTAAGGTTCAGCGATATATTGTAGATTGGAAATAAAGCTGATTTCGTACAAATAACTTTATACATGGAAAAAAATTTGTTAAAAAATAAGAAAACTATTCCAATGTCTTAACTTCTTAATTCGCTATTTAAAGTTTTCTCTTAATTGTTATACACTGTATAGTGTAATATTATTTCTAATGTTGTTTAATATTTTGTAACTAGTTTTATTAATAGACTGTTATTATATTGTTATTGTATATATATGCAAAAAAGTTATATATAAAATATATTATATTTTGGGGGAAAATTCTTAGGACGAAATAACATATATACCCGAGTTAAAATGATCCCTTCTTTTTCAATGAGGAAGGCAACTGTAGTGCGATTGTAAAGCCGCTCCGCAGTGAGCGCATCAATATCATTGAGAAAAGTGTCTCAGAATCAACTATGAATAGTTTTAACAAGTATAGATTTGGGAAAAAGCGGTTATACAATAACTGCAGTTATTTCTGTACAATGTGACTGATGTTCATAATTTAAAACCCGCGCACATTTTATAAGACGCACTTGCAACCACACATGTACTACGGAAGGACTTTATCATCGCACTATTCAATAAATATTAATAAATAAAATTATAAATGTGCATGCACGATAAAAAAAAATTGAAGTTGTTTAAAATGAAAAATAATATGTAATGTATATTCTGATGGTCTTCAGAAATTGATCTTTTAAAAGAAAACTAATACGTATTGCTCTTCAGATATGTTTGATGTAATCAATTTTCATCTATACATTTCTTTAGACTTGTGTTAAGAATTTTTAATAATTGGCATACAATTATGTTTACACTAGATTCACTTTAAAAATTTCAATAAATTTAGTGACTGTCACCAACTTAAGTAGCTTTACATTAACGATTCCCTCCACTGCAGATGCATTTGAAGGCGGAATTTCTCTTTTTGAAAGTTCTTCAGTTGCACTAGTTAAGTTAAGGCTTCACTCCTTTATAAAGGAGAACGTAATCACAGGATCTCCCTTGGAAAAACTTCCACTATCCTCAGTAGGGATGCAATTCATTGCTGAGACGTTAGATTAGATTAACATTGCTAAGTCGGACTAAGTTTACCATTAATATCTGCTACAGTCCTTAATGTCCCAGCAGTTCCAAAAGATCTATAGATTTTGAAACTTGCTCTGTCGTATATAGTGGCGAAAGTTATTGCATAAACTTTCAACATAAACTTTTTTTTCCGACTTTGTTTTCAAGATGATTGTTCAGAGCATTTTAGTAAAGGTATATTACAAGAAATCTTCGAAATGGCTTATGTGAATAGCACTTTGTAAATTAAAAATTAGTAAAACTGAGCTGATTTAATTGCAAACTAGTGCTATATTTGATGATATAAAATTTGATAAAGTTTACGGAGGCCTTGTATTATGTATCAGGAAAGAAAGGAGCCATAATTCCAACCGGTTTCGCCTTTTATTCCTGGTATGACTTTCACTTTTTATAAGATCATGCTTTCAGAACTCACAGCAACGAAAGACTTATTTTCGTGGTATAGAATTATTTTAGAATGGAGATTTTTCCCCATTAGATTCTAGTAACTTTAAAAAAAATCTATTTCGAAGAACTTGCTATATTTATAGAAGGAAAAATCTATTTATAAAAAAAAAATTTATAAATGATCACGAGTAAAATTTGGCTTTACAGTGAATTTTCGTTAAGATGACCTTCTTTTATTACATCCAAAATTTAAAATTATGAAATTGCTCGTTTTGAATTTGGGTAAATATGGGAATTGTGCAAATAAGATTATATTTGTTGATTCATTCGAATAATATGAAGGAAATTAATAATGGCAGAGGAATTCTTAACAAAATGTGCTCTTCTATAAATGTATACGAAGTTAATCCTATTACATTATCAATTACAAATATTATAATTGAAACAAACGTTGTTCTAGGAATTTTAGACTTCAAATGAGTTTTTATTTCATTGCTTCAAGTGCTAAATAAATTATGAAATATAACGGAATATATATAAATACCATATAATGGATTTAGAAACAAGAAATTTTGAAAAGTTAACTTATTCCTCATGATTCTTAATTTCTACGTAATTTTGTATTCATTATATTAGAATGTTGTTGTTTGCAGTTGTTCATTAGAATAGGCTTTAATATTCAGACTTGGTCTCTACCAATTAAAATAAACCTCTTCAAAGAGTAGAGCTGTTAAATAATGAAAAAACAATAAAGTGAGATTTAAAAGGAAATGAAAAATTTTCCATCCCATTAGGCAACCAAAGAGACTATTGTAAAAATCCACGACGTCTGGAGAAGGTCCAACATAAACAGTTAACAGACTATTGCTAGCAATGACCAACAAACTTCTTCGAAATGTTGCAAGAAAGTCTGTTAAAAAGTTAGGTGCTCGTTTTCAAGTGTCTGCTATAATTAGTTAATGTTATTACATTTACATTCTATTAGGTATGCATTTGTTGGTTTGCGTTTTTATAAGATACGGCTCGGATATATTAAGTTTTCAAATGCAGTTATTTCTTTTATTTTAGTAATTTTTAATTTTTAACTTTTGAAATGTATAAATACATTAATTATGAACGCGGGCTTCAGAAAATCGACAGCTTTCCGTTTTATTCAGTTAGCAAAATCCTTTCGTCATTTGAATTTGGTGTACTAATTAAATGCAAGTATTTTTGGTAGGCAGTCGTTTCGAAAGACGCGAAGTTGAGTGTCTTGCTTGCCTGTGGGTGTTGATTTCGTCAAAAGTGTCGGGTTTGTATCCCTTGGGAGGGTCTCTGTATTCGGTGGCGCGTGTCTGGGGAGAACGTTCCTTAGAAAAATAACTTTTTGTGGCTGCACGTCATTCTCGTTTCGTCGGGTGAAGATTCGCTTGGAAAGAGAGAGAACAGGGAGGAACTGGTTGTCTCCATTCCAAAAATAATTCTTACTTCTGAAAGAGACGCCAAAATAGTTCCTTGCAGATTTAGGGAAACACGTCAGCGAAAACGACGACCAGAGATTTTTATTTAGAAGAATCACGCGCCGCTGGTTTTTATGAAAAGCCGTTGCATGGTTTTATTTTCTTACTTTTTTTTTAAAATTTCTTTAAAGAAATTCGTCGGAGCATTATGCTTTTAAAATATTACTCAAATTTATTTCGCCTTAAAATAAAACTTATCCTGATAAATCTTAAATTCATAATTAAGATGAAGACTTAAAATGATTTGTTTAATCATTATGTATAAAAAGGTGATGCCTCTTGAATTAAAATGGATTTATTTAATCATTTCGCGTGAGTAATATTCTTAGCGCATTTTGTGGTGAAATCTAAGTTCTATATTGTTTGCTGATTTAATTTTGTTTTAAAACCTATGATTCAGTTTAACTTAGCATTCTTCAGATTAATCATAGTATTTGTAAATTGGGATAGTTTATAAATTGGTTAAGCACTTTTCCGGATTAATAAAATAGTTTTGATCAATAAAACCTCTTACTGGCAATACTCATGTCAAAAATAAAATAAAAATCAATATATTAAACATTTCTATATTTACATCATTGAATGTGTATAAAAAAATAGGTAAAAAAACAAGTGTAATGTAAAACATATGTAGAATGTACATGTGATAAAAGTAAAAGAAAATTGGCAAAACAATTCCAGACATTCGGATCACTAATAAAATTCACAGAAAGTAAGTCATTCGACTAGATAACTACATCCAGATTGATGGTATCCGAGTTAGAAAGTTTTTATATCTTTTTTAGGTTATTTGGATGATTATTATTTTAAACTCATTCACCGATTTTAAATTAGTTTCTATTTTTTTGAACAATAATAGTTTTTTTTATTTATTTTATTATTATTATTATTATTATTATTATTATTATTATTATTATTATTACAAAGGAAAAAGATAACTGTTCCTCTTATGCAACGGAATGCTCTTGATATCGATTGGAAAATTGATTTTTTTACTCGGTTATATAGATAATGCATAAACCCAAAAGAGGTCGATGAAACTTAAGACTTATGCCACTCATGATTTGTTATCGATTACGGAATTTTATTATTCTTCCAAGCTAGATCCCGTAACGTTTAGAAAAGCTTTTAAAAAATTTGATGATGAAATTGGAGCGTATCTTAGAGCACATCTTAAACTTTCTTGAAGTGTCAAACAAAGTGCATTCGTTGCAGGAAGAATATTTCATTCAACTGGAGGCAATGTTAAAACTTTAAAATATGAAGTTTACATCAAAGATTATTTGCTCGAACTATTGAAGAGTTTTTCAGGCACAAAAGCTTTTGTCTTGAAAGGGGGAGAAAAACATCCTTCCTGGTGTCGAGAAGATAGGACGGTGAAGACTTCATCACGTTCTTGCACTTGTGTCATCAGTGGTTTAACGGCTGAGTGGAAACTTGAGTTAGTCTCCATTGGTGGCCCCGAGCGGGAACTTATCATGTTTCTGGATCCCCTCCCTCCAATATCTTTCCTCTTCTTACTTCCTCCTCTTCCTCGGAACAGCCACTATTTTTAAGAGGAGGCATGAGTGCCTACACACACGCACACAGACACAGAAATATACATAACCTCGAAGTTGAGATTTTGCTTCTAGTTGTTTCCCATCTGCCCTTTCCATCAGCAGATGGATATTCGGAGAAAAAGTGAAAAGCAAGCTGTGACGCTCTTAAATAAATAAGAAAGAACAGTGGAATTATGTTTTTCCGTATACAGAAGTGCCTGCTTTGTTTCAAGCTCGAGTTTTTGTGTAAATAACTGTTGAAAGTCACGACCTTCCATAATGAGCTAATAATTGCAAATCCAAGTACCGTCACTCAAACTGTCGAGTTCAAAGTACGTATTCCTTTGGCAATTCAATATGCAGTTCAAGGACCTAGAATAAGAAATTTCGTCGGTCTTTAAGAACTTGCATAATTTCCGCAAAGTCATTCTAGTCTCCGAAATGATAGATAGTTAAGCACCTTTTGCTTCACCTTTGCTGATGGAACTAAGGTTTATAACATTCATTCTACATACGAAAAGTACATCCGTGATGAGATTAAGAAGACAGTACACTAGTATAATTTGACTTTTCAAATTAATTATCTCTTTTTAGACGTCAGTTGATTAAAAGAATAGAATTAAAAAGAAAAAAAGACCTTTTGAAAGGAAGTATTTTTGTTGAATGTTGATCAGTGCACTTGGTGTTGTTAGTGTGTTTTAATCACCTTTAAAAAGTTTAAAAGGTTAAGTTTCAAAAAATAAAATAATAGATGAGAATTTTCTTGTTTAGACAACGACCTCCTCTCCAAGAATTTGAACTCCAAATTTCCATAAAATATTAATGAATTGGGAATTTTGTGAGACATCAGAAAGACATTCTCTCACTCAGTTTGGAGAACATTTTCCATACATGGATCGAATGTCACTTATCGTGTCCAATTAAATCTGAAACTTGTTAATTACATTTAGTGTACAAATAGATTTGTATACAGATCAATGTTTATTAACTTTAAAAGGTTTTAAATGTTTATTGAATCCGTTTAAAGTTTGTCTTTAATCCTATTTCCGAGCGCTTTGGTGAAATTAAATATATTTTCGAAATCTTTAGTTTGGTTAGAGGTTTTGGAGTTTTAATCGTGGATCTATGTACATAATCAATTTGGTTATCCGTACAAAATTGACTGTTTATTTCTTTCGCTTCGGAATTTCATACAAAAAAAAACAACCTTCGAAAACATTAGAAAATGAAAAGTATCCTTTTACTTTCAGGCCAGTCGTATTAAGGAGTGATGAAAGCCTTCTGTTATTTCGGAAATTAGATCTTATTAGATGGTTGAATCAAAATTGTGGGTGACAAAAACGTATGCGACGTCAAGACGTCAATTGACTGGAGTATTAACAACAGAGTTAACGAACGGGAGATGCAGGGGCTAAAACGTACACTGATCCAGGTCCGAAGAGGATCCTGAGATCTCAGAAAATGTTTGCATATTTTAAGCTCCAGTATTAACGTTATACGTGAGCTTGCATAATTTTTATAATCTCGTAAAAACAGAAGGCTAATGGTGAAGGAAAGGGCGCCGAAAGACACTTTGAACTCTTCAAATAGAAAAAAAAAAAATGCCTAAAGATGGCATCAATTTTCAGGAACGCCTACTGATTAGCAGAGAAAAAAATCCCTAGGCCTATATGGATTTGTACAGGGCGTCCGCTTTTGGCCTTGGATTGATTCGATAACTTCCAAAGGGGTTTAATGAATATTGAAATATTAAATCCCATCGCATTACAAAATAATTATACATTCGTTGATCTTGAATTTTTTAATATAAGATTTTATTTTTTTTATTTTTAATTTAAAATAAAATTAAAGATTGTTAGATTAAATACACAAAAGTGCATAACCAGGGATTGGTATGGTCAAAGACCGACAAGTAGGTCCCCGGGTGCACTCAAAGACAAAAAGTAAATTGTAAACAGTCCTGACAGGGCATTATACAAAATTAAACAGTGTGTCAGATCATATAACTAGAGGACTAAAAATGATTGAATCAAATATACAATGAAAAAATATTACCAAATTATATAAGGCCAAAAATTACAAGATATAAACCGAAATATGATAATAATTAAAACATTGTTGTGGAAATAATGTGCTTGGAAATAACGATATTTTGGTATATTCGAACGAACAGTTCAACTTTTGCAATTGCTTCTAGATGCTAGGGTATAATTTGAACTGTTGTTAAAATACACTGGTGAAACTGACTTGTAAACAACAAACGTGCATTTAAATAATATGCTGCTACAGATGAGAAAATTCCATTCCAAGTGCGTGAATGTTAAATATTCTAGTTTTTTTAATTATTTAAAAACTGGGAAAGATAAAAAAAAATATATAAAAAAGATAAAATACATTCGCTCTTCTTGTATGGGATGATATTTTTTCAAAACTACGGTAAATATTAAATGGATTATTTCATGTAATAAAACTTGCCAGTTTAGCTCAATCTTCTGCAGTATTTGCATTTTAAAAATTCAAATAATGATTTATTTTATTTGTTTATTTATTTAAATATAAAAGGCTTCTGATCAGATTTTGCTGGGCTTTCTCATTTTCATAAAGGTTTATCTTTTAAATTTCTTAAGTTTGCTAACGAAAAGTACAAATAAATATTTTAAATAACGATTAGCATCATTGAAGATGATAAATTTAGAAAAGAATAAATTGCGTTTACGTTAAGACATTTAAAGAGTTTAAAACACAATTCATCACTGTTTTAATGTTAGTTTGATGGCCTTCTAAGAGTTTTTTTTAGGCAAGTGATAACTACTTTTTTTATTTATTTACTTTTTGTTTTTCTTTTTTCTTTTTTTTCTCCCGTTTTCACTTCCCTCACCATCGAATGTTTATTCAGACTTCAGAGCAACTTCCATTTTAGCGGGTACTAATTTTTTTCCAAGAGGACTTAAGGTTCAAGTTATACAGAGGCACTATTTTTATTTCTTCATAACTCTTGTTAATTAATTTAATGGTGAAGTGCTTCAGTGTTTGGTCATTCAACTACTATTGCCAAAACGGATTTTTTTAAACCTTTATTGGATTACATACTTTCTAAGTATTTCAGAGAGTTAAGTGAATTCTTTGCCTTGTTTTTCTCTTTGGATTTTTACGAGTTCGGCAATCGAAATCTTTCACTCGTAAATGATGTGACAGAAAATATCGTAAAAGTCAAGATCTACTTGTTAAATCAAAGGCCTTGTTTCGATATATATAGTTCGACCCCAGCCTAAGGTTTATGGGCACGACACTGAACGTGCAAAATCTTCATCTTATAGTGTACGGTTTGATGCCCGTTATAAATCTGCCTTTCTACTTGTGGTAATCACCTAAACAAATTTAACTTGAGCCAAGTCAAGATCAAAGCCACAGTAATATAAGTTCAGAGCCTTGTCTACTTTTTCTTTATTTATATAATATCCCCCATTAAGGCTAAAACTTACTCCATCTTTTGTTAGCTTTAAGAAGAGAATGCGAACTATGAAAGGTGATATCATTCTCTTCTTAAAGCTAACAACCTCTAAATAATTTGTATGAGAATGTAAAATGCAATGCAATCAAAATCTAACGTGTTTTTTTTTTCTTTTTAGAATACAAAATTAAATAAAAATTCCTTCATATTCGAATAAAGGCACTATAAAGCTGAACTTCGTGAAATTAGCTGTATTTAGTTTGAAACTCTAATTGATCTCCTTGTTTAGACACACTAAGAAATATTTAGGTAAAAAAAATTAATCGAAAATGTGTTATGCCTGGACTTGAGTTTAGGTGACAAGGATCAGCCAAGTGTGCGACTCTATTTTTGTGGGCTGTTGATGTAAAGGACTTCAAACGTCGTTACTTGAGTCTGGACTGCTGCATTTGAGGGTTTCGGTTTTAAGCCAGAAAAGCTTTGGATAATATGGGATGTGTGTGAGAGTGCATTGTTCAGAAAATCTTCAGAAATGGACTTTGTTTTGCACATACCTCACAAAGTTGTTTCATGACCCACACGTAGAAATTTAGAAAGGGTGCCTTCGCGATCGCCAAGCGAGAGACTCCTATTCTTTAACATGGAAGATGTTCTCGCAAACATATTTCGACAGATATCAGAAAATGAATGAAAACGTACCAGCAGTTTTTTCGGTTAACAATGGAGTAGCTTGTATAACCATACAAGAATCGAATTAATATATAAGAATCGAACGCTTTAAATTTAAATTTTGTACTCTTTCGAGCAATTTGTCCATTACGAAGAGGTCATTAAATGGTAAAAGCAAAAATGGCAGTGGAGGACCCTGGTGATCATTTCGTCAATTAATTGAATCAATTGCCGTTTATTTTTTCTGGATATACACTAAGTAAAATCTTTGAATTTTCCTCTTGTGGGCCGCACTCTTCCAGTGCTCTCTGGTAATGTCAAAATTAGCGAGATGGGATTGCCCTAAATAAGTTGTGCTAATGTCTTGCACTGAGCTTTGAGTTTTGATAAAGGAGCAGACGACATACGGAGGCTAGTGTGAACACGAGACTTTTTGAACACGTTTGAAGATAACTCATTCAGTCTTCAATTTTGAAATCCATCGGGAAAATTTCTGAATAACTCTCCTTATGTTTCTTTTATATTGGTTTGTTGATTATTCTCTTCTTTCATAGGAATATATGTAAGATGCACATTTAAATGTCTTATCATCTAGTAATCTGAACCCTTTCTAAATAATTGACACTGAACGTAAAGGAAACTCCAGGCTTTTGTAAATGTCCTAAAAGAAGGAAAACTTGGACGAAAACTTTTGTTGCAGGCCTGTAAGGCTGTTTGTTTGCGATGGTTTATTTTTCTTCGAAGAGACCATTTCTGCATCCATTTGGAGTCATGTGGTTGGAGTTAACTTTGAACAAAATGCGGGCCCTTACCTAGAGTGATTCTTTGTAGAAAACTGTACTCGCATCAGGTTTTTAGGGAACATTTGCCTGTTTAGAGGTGTTGTTTGAGAATTTTATAGCGCTAGCTGGCTGACTCCGTCCTTAAATGGTAGATATTTTCCGCGGACGTACTTATATTAGTGGAGGAGGGGAAAAGAAAAGGAATTTGTTGAAATTCCTTCCCACTGTTTTTTAAGTAACAAGAGGCAGCGTTGTTATTTAGAAGTCGCACATTCTTAGGGGTTGTTGCACTGTTCTGGGATTACTTATCGATCACCGAGTGCACGGGCGCCTGTTTACACCAATCTCAGCAGCAGATGGCGACCGGTAGCAACGCTCCCCCCGCCGGAAGACGCGTCGCCATTTAGCCCCGGCAGTCAGTTTGTTTTTTTGGAGGCGCCTTCCTTTTTAATTCTACACAAAAGAAAAGGGATTGAAAACACCAGAAAAATTAGAACGTGATTTGCGGAACGAAACCACCAACCAACCTATGAAGAGAATTTAAAAAAAAAAAAATTTGGGAAAGTAGATTTTTTTTTCCTCTTTTCTTTTTCCTCTAGTTCGTTTGTCTAGTTTCTCCTCCCACCTTGCGCGCGTCAAAAATTGGCACGTTCCACTCACATTGCCCTGCTTCATTATTAGACGAGAGATCAGAGGAGAAAGGAAGATGGGAATGAGTTCTGCTTGAATGGAGGAAAAAGACAGTAGACTTCTCATCCTCCGCCTTTAGAAATTGACTTTTCCGTTATAGGAGAAAGGAAGCGGAAATAATCGCTCGCTTTGCAATGTTAATGCTATTCCGCGTTAATGAGAATAGTTTAGCAGCATTTTTGCATATATTCTTAAAGATAAGACAAATTAACGAGTTCCTTCTGCTTTCTCTGTCAGTGTTTAATTTTTTTGAAATTTCATAAGCATTCGTCGCTCAAAGAATCAATACTCCATTTTGATGTAATATAATTTTCGCGGAATTTAAAAATCTCAGTTGATATATGGGTGAATAATAAAAGGTTTAATGTTAAAACGATTGACTCTGAAACATTTCAAGGAACAAAATTTAAGGTACTTACGAGAGAGAGAGAGACTTAAAGAAACTTTTAGATGAATTCGTTATTTAATATATCTTAATTTGGTTATTCTTTAATTACCAATTGTCTATAAAAATAATTTACTTAATTCTACAAAAAAAATTCTCCATCAAAATGACAAAATCGATGTAATAATAATAAAGATATAAAAACAAAAATGAAATAACTATAAAAAGCTCCACCGCCCGAGAAAATTCAAAAACTTTTCGTTCGGATGGTTATTGTGTTTAATGGCATTTCGTCTATTAAATTAGTTCATCATCTTACAATGTCTGATTGATAAAACGAACATCGGGAAAGAGCTCGTATCAAATTTCAGACATTATTTTGCATTTGTTCATTACAACCAATATGCAAATGTAAAGTGCTTGAAATTTATCTAAATTCCATTTATTGAATTAATTTGCTATACCTGTACGAGTTCAGATGAAAGTTTATTTACAAATCGAATGCCACTTTATATACAGTAAAATCCCGTTACAACGTACTTCAAGGGAACTGGAAATTTGTACGTTAATGCGAGGTGTACGTTATTTTGAAACGGGGGGGGGCGTGTGAACAATGCATATATGTATAGAAAAACATAGAATATATGAAGTGTAGCCCTTTATTTTATTCAATACAAATACAGTACAGCATACATGTATTTGGTTTACAGTTGGTTAATTTTTAAAAGAAAATCTGTAATGACCGTCTGCTTTCTTTCCATAACTTACCTCCCCAAAAAGTCTTCGAAATTCCGAAATGTTTCGCAACGTCTACTTGTTTTGTGCCTTTGTCCACCTCTTTTAAAATATCCAGCTTTTCCTTTACTGAAAACTGTTTCCTTTTCCTTTTTTCTGCCATTACGATTTGAATCTGTGAATTGTTGAAATGATGCTCATGCAGAGATTTCCGGCTTTATATATGCTACACTGACAAACCAATGAAATGTGAACTCGGCTTAGTTAGCCCATTGGCCCAGTTGCAACTTTCGCATGGGCTGTATTGATCAATCAAAGCAAGACATTCGAACGATGTACGTTGTAATGAAGTGATAATTTAACCAAGGGAACCTAAAATATGTCCGTTAATGCGAGGTGTACGTTAAAGTAAGGTACGTTATTCTAAAACTTTTTAGCATTAAAATACTTCCATTTCGGCCGGGGATTTTAAATTTCTACGTTATTCTGAAATGTAAGTTAATGTGAGGTACGTTGTAACGGGATTTTACTGTAGTATTTATTTTATATTCTTTTAGTAGTTTTGGTAACTTACATTTATGACCTGAAAGAATATTCAATTTGTCATTTTTGTTGGCATCTTCCCTGTAGTAATTATGTTAAAGATAATTTTTATCTTGTTTATATGAAATTTGACGGAAGTATTACAGAATTTGAATTGACCGCAATAATAAAAACCATAATAATAAAAAAATAATACTTTCATAAAACCATTTTTTTTTCTCATTCGGTATTTCTCTGGCTTCCATTTTATAATTTAAAATTTGGATAAATGCCCTGCCTATGATCCAAGAATAATTTTGACATGGTCCAAGTATTTTTTTCAATGCATGTGACAACAGAAAACTTATAAAAACAGAAATTATTATTTCACTGTTAAATAAAAACATGTAAAAACAGAAATTATAGTTCCTTTCTCTTTTTAATTATATTTCCTTTGTTCCTTGTACTCGTCAAATAAGAAAAGTTTGGAATTTCTTTAGCGATATATTTTGTTCATTGGCTCTGCGTGAGAAAAAAATGGCAAACTAAACTAAAAAAAATGCGCCGAGGAAAAACGGAGAAAAAAAATAGGTAACATCAAAATAAGATGACATACTAATTTCTTTATTTTTGGTTCCGAAAGGAAGCACCCATTAAGTATTGTTAGAAGTTTTTGGGGTCAGCTATTTATATGTATCTGACAATTTGGGGCAAATAGTGAAAGGAATCAATCAAGGGAAGGACTTAGAAAAATTTTCATATTTTCTTCTAGATTAATATTTTCGACACTATTTGTTTATTTTCCACTTTTGCGTTTTCTTTGAATTCTGAGTTTCTTTATAACAAAAACATTCTGGGGTGCCTTTATTTATTTTTTTAATGCGAATTAGTTCCAGATTTCCATGTCAAAGCCCTGATCAACAATTTGAAGTTGTGATCTCCCTTTCTTTATTTAAGAGATTATCGACTAATAGAGCTTCTTTTATATTTTCCCAAAATGCATGAAGAATTATGACCGATTTGTTTCGGCTCATTAGCGAGAGACTTTCTAATTTAGATAAACATAAAATATTTTCAAGGTGTCAAAAGAACGCCCTCATGTTTAAAAATAATAGTTGGATCCGTTTCAAATGTCTCAAAGGGAACTATTATTTCTCCATTCTGATTTATTGACGTAAAAAGTTCAGCGTCCTTCTCTTTTTTTTCTTTTTTCAATGGGTCCAAAAGTTTCGTGTTTTAAGATTCTTCGTTGATATTTTGGATCCTCATCTGTTGGTTGGTGGAGTCCTACGGAAGAGTTGGATTTTTTATTTTTTTTTTTTCGAAATGCTTTCTGGGAGATCGTTGCTCGCCCTCCCCCTCATGCGAAAATCTCCGTCGTCTTATTTTGGGGACATTGCCCGTATTTCAGTGCGGCTGGTCCAGCCGGTTATTTAAGTGGAGGACCGTCTTAAATTTGGCTGCATTCTCGTGTCAACCTATCTGTCATCACTCCGCCTATTTCCGTCACGTAAACGGGTTGCTCGCCCGATAACCCTCTCCGGCTCCCCTTTAAGAGCGAAAGAATTAAGCTTTTGAGAGAAACTTCTTTTTCTCTCCTCCGCAGTTCTTATCTGGAAATTCTTCTCGTTCTTGGAACGTCTTAAAACAATTTAGGAAAGAACGAGGGAAAAAGAGCTTTCAGAGGGGTCGAGGTGCTACATACACAAGCAAAGCTTTCCCAGCTTAAAATTAAATTATGACAAACGGCTAGCGTCTTTCTTTATTACGATGAATGGTTATTGTTCCTTCCTGTATTAGATTTTCTGTGCTAGGCAGCAACAAACATCCTTAGAGAATTTTGAACCCGCAATTTCGGAGCGACTCAAATTAATTTACATTAACAAAAAATGAAATTGCTATCCTTTTAGATTTCGGTCGCCATATCTTTTTTCACAATTAAATTATTTAAAGTTAACATTGATTTATTTAGTCATGAAGTGTTAATTTAAATGTTAATATTGTAAATGTAAAATTTTGCCAATAGAGGGTAGCAGTATCGACAGTCGCATTGCCCTTTATATTTCTTTCCGATTGCATTTTATTCGATAAATTTTCAGCGAAAATCAATAGGAAAATAATTTTATTGTGATTAATTTATTATCATTTGATAATTTATTTATTTATTTATTAAATCCTGTTATGTCAATTGTATATTTACTTATTAACAGTCTCTTGGAATAATTTCAGTAAAAAGTAATATTCTGGCCAGAAGATATTCTGTGGAGAATGCTGTTTACGGCTAGACATTTCATTAAATTCTTGCTTACAATATAATCCCAATTTTAGAATTAATTGCCAGTCATTTGCTTCATTAATATGTTCCTTCAGTAATCACTCTACATGAATGGAAAAATAATTGATGTTCCCAAAAAGTTCTCTACATTTTCTGTTTTTATGAATATCATAATTTAGATATCTCTCGACCAAATCCGGTTCTGATGAGTAGTCGGCAGCTAAAAATGTACTATTAATGTTATGCATTAATTAGCCGCATTCATGAATTTATTATTTATTTATTAAATTTTTTGATTTATTAGTCGCATTCATGCAACTGCAGAAGATTTAAAAGAGGATAATTTTGAAAGTACGACTGCGGTCGTATGCAATTCAAAGCTAGTTGTGAATGCTGTCAAATTAATATTATCATGCAAACGATAACCCCAAAAAAGGAATAGAAACCATGCGAAAAAGAGCCACGCTTTTCAAATTTATATCTTATGCTTCATGAGCGTACTTTCAAATATTATTTAACAAATAGTTTAATGATTTTAATTTATTGACTGGATCATTCTCGAATTATTGTAAATTATTGTTCTGAACACATTTTTGATTTTCATTTGCACTGTTCTGAACATAAATAAATAAAACGCCACGCTTAATATTTAAAATAAAATATCACATTAATATCAATCTTATGTTTGGTTAAAATCTAAAGAGAATCTGATTTTATTCATCAGTAAAAATTAGGCTATTATAGGCTCCAAATATATATATTTTTTAAATAATTTCAAGTAATAATTAAATTTTTAAACAAATGATTTGGAAGATATAATTAACTTTTCTAATTTATATTTATATCGACTGCTGGGTTTATTAGCTAGCTTATTCACTCATTTTGTTGATCAGATATGTCATTCCCAGAGACTACGTTTTCTGATTACAAAATGAAATAAATAAAGAATTGTCTGTATAGGAAGGGAAAGCCTTTTACTACAAAAAAAATAGCCGACGTTTCATATATCCTATACAGGTTACAGAAGTCCATAGGCTGTTTTCTTCAAAAGCGACAAGAATACCTTAAGTTACATTCAGAATTAAAAAGAGAATCTGGACACGAATACGAGACAAAAGCACTGGAGGTTAAGCCATAACCCTTAAAATGATTTGTTAGCTTTAATGAAGGAAATAGAGATTATACAGACGGTGATGTAGACATTAATATTTGTAAACCTATTTGCATACTGTTCCAACATTAGAACTAATAAAAAGATAAAAATAATTATTCGAGGTGTTTGGTACTTAGGACGCTTAGTTTCAGAAGATGCTTCAGACGAGAAAATAACAGAATCTCATCTGTTTTGGAAATATGGTGTGAAATAACATCCCAATCCTCCACATGAACAGGAAATAAAATAAAATAAAATGGATAATACCAAAGGAAACAATAAAAATTGTCCCATTTTTTGAACCTGGTTTAAAACTATTTAGGAAAAAGCTAAAACTTAATTTTTATAGCAACGTAATAAATAAATCCTGGAGAAAATGATTCGACAAGAGGTAAACATATTAAGATTGAAAAACAAAAAGAAAATTTCCGCGCCCTGGAATTAGTAGAATCGACAAATTGGATACTCGTGATCCCTGGTTCGAATCCAGGTCGCAGAATTTTTTTTACTTTCGTTTTTCAATGTTAATGTCTTTTTAATTTTTTAAATAATTTTGCAAAAAAAAAGTTGTAAAACGAATATATTTACAAATGACCCGTGTTTAAATTCAACAATGGATATGATACATGAAATGTCCTTGATCACCAACAGTTCTGGGGTTTTTCCCCTTCCCAACGAAGAATGAATAGGGCTAATCCAGTTAGCTTTCAGATTTCATAGCTATCTTTCCCTAGATAGAGCTCACGTATGCTGGCTTCATTTAATGAACTCTTCCCGTTGAGGATATACAAATGTCAACGATGAAGAATTTTATTCAACTATAGAAAATTTACCCAGGAAATAATAAAACAAGAACTTGTGGTAACTTGATCGATAAATTATCACTATTGGTCGACAATTAACTGAACCTTTTTGGGACCATCCCGCCATGCTTCATGAGCGTACTTTCAAATATTATTTAACAAATATTTTAATGATTTTAATTTATTGACTGGATCATTCTCGAATTATTGTAAATTATTGTTCTGAACACATTTTTGATTTTCATTTGCACTGTTCTGAACATAAATAAATAAAACGCCACACTTAATATTTAAAATAAAATATCACATTAATAGCAATCTTATGTTTGGTTAAAATCTAAAGAGAATCTGATTTTATTCATCAGTAAAAATTAGGCTATTATAGGCTCCAAATATATATATATTTTAAATAATTTCAAGTAATAATTAAATTTTTAAACAAATGATTTGGAAGATATAATTAACTTTTCTAATTTATAAATATACACTTTCTACCTGGTGACACCATATCTTGCGTCTACAACCACAGCCACCCACTGAGAGCCATCCTTAGAAACTACGATGTGGAGGCAAAATTTCACACGGATGAATAATGTAAGTTGGCCGCTCCTCCCGAGACCATACCCGCCGTTCCAACTCGTCCCAAACATGCTCAGTGAGGTGAAGGCCAATCCAAGCGTTGTACTTTATACCACCGGATGGTAGCAACAGCAACATGACACCTGGCATTGTTATTTTGGAAGTAACTGGGGATCCATTCCGTCGTAATAACGCCGCCACAATGTTGGGAGCATTTCATTGTCCAGAATGACTGTGAGAACAACCATCAAAGATCTAACATTGTAGTATGCGAGTCCAACAACGCGGGAGTCCATTAATGTAATGTCAGGGGTGCCCTATTACGTTTTGGTAGACAGTGTATAAATATTCATAAATGTTTCTTTAAACATGATGCTTTAATTTTTCTTTTGCCTTATCTACTGCTGTATCTATCGGAATATTGTCATACATTTTATTATGCCAGTTGAATATTTTAATATTATTGATGAAAAATAGGAAAGAAAATTCCATAGCCTGGGATCGAACCAGGAACCTTCTGCTCAGCGTGCAGATGCGCCAACCAATTGCGCCACCGTGGACATGGAAGCATTACGCTATCTACATGTCCTTAGGGCTGGTTGGAGCAGTACCCAGTTCGCGGGCTGGGACTATCTTTCCTATTGGCGTATAATCGTTAAAGATTAATAAATGAAAGGTCTTATGAGATTCCTGGTGACCAGAAGGTTCCTGGTTCGATCCCAGGCTGTGGAATTTTCTTTCCTATTTTTCATCAATAATATTAACATCTGAGGTTTGGCGTGAAAAAATCCTCATAAGACCTTTCATTTATTAATTTTAATATTATACTTATTTTTGAATTTACGGCCGGCGATATATATTTTTGATTTCATAACAATCCCCGTTTATAGGAGTATTAATTATTTGAACTTGAGAAACACGTCAGCGAAAATAAAATGTTTCCATCTTTGAGAAACCAACCAAGATAATTGCTCTCAATGTCAATAATGAAATGAATAGCCTTATTGCAATGTATAGTTAGAGCAAGAAAATTGTGCTCACCTTTTAGTAATTTAAAAGACTTTTCGATTAATATTATTAATAAAGTTTTTTATGAAGGGTTTATTAATAAGATAAGCAAACACAACACTGATGAAAAAATTAGATTTTCAGTAGATTTTAACCAAAAGATTTTAAAAAAATTCAAATAAAGATAAATAAAGATTGAAACTGTCGAAAATACGTAATAAGAATATTGTTTCTATGTACAAAGAAAAAGATTAAAGACTGCGATGATTTTAAAAAGGTCAAAAAAGAGTAAAGTAGGTTCTCGCACTTAAATTTATAAATTCCCACCACTGTTTCGTATTACGACGCTTGTTTCGCACTTAAGATATAAAAATGCGATTTCCTTGATATTTTCCCTTAATGATTTGACTTACGACATTTCCACTTACGACACTTTTTCTGGGAACCGATTGTGTCGTAAGTGTGAGGGCTCCTTGTATAAAGAAAATTAAAAACCCGCAATATTATCTTTTGTAAAAATTGCAATGTAAATTACATTGATCAAACTGGAAGATCTGTTAATGAGAATCGATGAATACGGCTGTGATCATGGAGGAAGGATGGACGTGATGTTAATGAACATTTATATTTTAATTTTAAATATTATTCAGTATGGTTTGGTTGAAAGGAGCCTGAATAATCCTGAAAACGTTCAGTTAATTTTCGGGGGGGGGGGAGTCGATGAGGGCAATCTTGTAAGTCCCTCTCCCTTTTCCCAAGTTTATAGTCTGGATGCTGTCCCTGGCCAGTGGTGATAATTTCTTGACCAAGTTATCAGTAATAACTTACCACAACATATAGAAAAATTTGGGAAGTGTGCGTTTACGATCGCGGAGCATGACTCTCTTATTCTTTAAGATGGAAGACGATTTTTTTAAACGTTCTCGCAGATATTTCGACAGATATAAAATGAATGAAAACGTACTAGCATATTGTTTTTCTGTAACTTACATACCGTACGATTAAAATTAAAATTTATAAATTGTGTCTAAGTATTTTCGTGAATTTTATAGCTTAGTGACATTGTCGCCTATGGCGAACAGCTCGACACTATCATCGAAATTAATTTTTTTTTCTCTTCAATGACGAGGGACCGTCAAAAACGTGGGCAGTCACGTATTATAGATATTCTAAGGAAAAAAAAGTGTCGTGTTCAAAATCGGTGTATACCTAAATATTCAATAGGTTTGTCACTAAGGTGCATGCATATAACGACCTGCTTTAGCAAACGATTAGTACGCCTCCTTCATTGTAACCAAGTTTGGTGTTGTTAATTTAATAATTCAATCATCTTAAAATAAAATTAATTTGTACTCATTCTTGAGGGATACTTTAGCAACTTGTCCATTACGAATAAAGGTCCGGATTCACAAAATGTCGTTAGTAACGACGTCGGTAAATTTAGCAAGTTTACGATTTGTCGTAAATGCAATTCATAAACATAACGACGAGAAAATAATAGTTGATTTCGAGAGTACGGAAATGACGTCTTGTTTGCTTGAATACGGCCAATAAGAAACCCGACTAAGCGGAAATAAGGAAAATGGAGAAAGATCGAAAGTAACCGGTTTATTTCTTTGGAATTACAATTGACGACTACGCACAATGGAATAATCAACTCTATCCGTGTGTCGCTACCTGATGAAACTACGTACTTTTAAGGAGATAACCTTAATTT
Organism: Rhysida immarginata; assembly: GCA_023313115.1. Classification (NCBI taxonomy): domain Eukaryota; kingdom Metazoa; phylum Arthropoda; class Chilopoda; order Scolopendromorpha; family Scolopendridae; genus Rhysida; species Rhysida immarginata. Next base: position 1,139,488 of record JAHWFO010098272.1, on the reverse strand, counting down.
GTTAAAAAGAATAAAATTAACGGCTAAAAAAAAAAATCAGTCTCGTCACCTTTGTAGTGTGATTTTTCTATAAAGTTTGGTTTCTCTTTCTAGAAAATATCAAGTGCTGAAAATTTGAAATTATTTTTATGAAAATATCAAATGCTGAGTCACGATAATCGAAACATTAGAATACGATGTCTTTCTTCGTCGTGTGCAAAAACCTTCTGGCATTTTAAACATTCTGTAACGACGCTCTGAGTTGTCATTAATTAACGACGTTTTCATTTGCGACAAATATTGTGAATAGCAATAAACGTTGTTAGACCCCGTAACGACGAAATCTTACCGTTGCCGTTATATCGCTAAGGACACTTCCGTGAATCTGGGCCATAGGTCACTAAAAATGTTAAAAGCAATGGATGACTCTGGTGATCATTTCGTGAACTAATGGAATCATTAATGTTTTTTGTATTTTTTTTTTAACATTTTTGGCCGACCAAAATTCTTTTTTCCTGAGATCGACTTATAAACTGATTCGAGAAAATACATTGAAAATTTGAAAATTAAAAAAAAAAATGTTCCGTCTGTATATATTCATATACAGGGTGTATTTGAAACCCTGTCACAAACTTTTAGAGGATGTAGTATGGATGATTCTAAGCAAAAAAGTTCATATGAACATGGCTTCGAATTTGAACAATAACCGAGTTATGAACAGAAATAAATATGCCGCCACTAAGATCAATAAGTTAATAACTCAGGTTCTATAACACCTAGGATAATGAAGTTTGGAGGAATAATAGGGTACATACAATTGCATATACCGTTGAAATATGATCGAATTCCAACGAATAGTTTCCGAGTTACGTAGTCAACATCGTAACACAAGCCTACATGTTGAGTACTAACCACCACGTGTTATGATGTTGACTACGTAACTCAGAAACTATTCGTTGGAATTCGATCAAATTTAAACGGTATACGCAATTGTATGTACCCTATTATTCCTCCAAACTTCATTATCCTAGGTATTATAGAACCTGAGTTATTAACTTATTGATTTTAGTGGCGGCATTTTTATTTCTGTTCATAACTTGGTTATCGTTCAAATGCTAACCCATGTTCATATGAACGTTTTTGCTTAGAATCATCCATACTACCTCCTCTAAAAGTTTGTGACAGGGTTTCAGATACACCCTGTATGTAACAACTTTATGCAGTCAACTCCTCGGAAACAATCATAAACAGAAGCAAATGAGAATACACTTTAGAGGATATCTTAAGCTGTGCCTTCACGTATTTTTTTTGACAATTGGTGAAGCCTTTTTAGAGATATTGATTTTTCATAAAAATGAAGAAATGGCTGAATGAATTTGGCATGTACGGACACCTCACATTAAGACGAATATTGTTTGATTGTGTTGTAAAAAATGCTGCTGGGCTCTGCTGAGCAAGTTGGGAGTTATTAGTACGTGGGGCGCCCCAC
>JAHWFO010098272.1:1108585-1128020 GCA_023313115.1 Rhysida immarginata | reverse complement strand
TCCTGATGTCCCTCTGTTATACTGTAAGGCCACCACCTGTTTAATCAGATGAAAATAATTAAATTTTTATTAATATAATAACCAGATGATGTCTATAAAAAACATAAATTGTTATTTATTTCTAAATTTGCTATTTTTAACCTTTGATGGCGTTAGCAATCATTCCAAAAAAGTTCAATTTAATAAAGCCGGTTTTTATTTTATTTGCATATTCAGTAGCCATTGTATTTTATTAATAGCTTATAATCCTGCCACTTAATCTGCTTTTATACCTGCTTATATGGGTATCTTATGCAGTACTACGCGATCATTTCCCCCTTAAACTCACTTATGATATTCAATTGCCTCTGTAATAATTTATTTATTTATTTATTTATTTATTTATTGCAAGCAACAGGCTAGAAATGCCCAATGACAGCTTACAGGAAAGCAAAAGTAAGAACAAACAATTGAAAACATCAAAAACCAAATATAAGAACAAAAATTGAAACATCAAAACAAAAAATAAGCATCATTAATATCAAAAGAGTTTACATGTTCATAAATTATAACTTTAAATTCATTATAATTTAAAAAGTTAATATCAATTAAATTTGAGAATATATTGCCTAATTTACATAATCGATTGAAAGGGAGATTGCTTGTAATACATTTCTTAGTCAGTGGTAAATAAAATATATCAGTGTTTCTTGAGTTTAGTTTGGGAAAGCGTAGTTTTATGAACTCGAGAAATCTAACAGAATAGGTTATATGATTATATAATTTGAATAAGCAGCAGGCGTCGAGATAAATACGCCTGTTAAGTAGCGTTTCACAACGAAAGTGATCTCTGAGGTAAGAGTTTGTAATGCCAACACCTTTTTGATATTACTGACACGGGAAAAGATTTTGGACTTTACTCTATATTGGTAAAACTTTCGCTGGATATGATATTAGATGGTGTCATTGGACTCCAGAAATGTCCTAACAGCAGAAATTTTGATGATGATATACCGTGTCAGACAATAATCGCACAAGATCCGGAATTGGTTTGCGAAACATTGAAGGTAAAACTTAAACGAAAAATCAATAATGCTACGTGAAATTTTCATGTATATCCCTGACTTTACAGTTAAATTATTACAATATCCAAATTTGATATATATAAGCTTATTATTATTCTTAAAGCTATTATTATATGAGATTTAACTTTTCGAACTTTCTGGTATGTCTTAAATTGGACATAAGTTTTGTGCCTAATAACATTGAAGTCGCTCCATAGTGCATACAAATTGGAAATTTTATTCATTTGTAGGATTTCGATGAAACTATCAAATATGAATATTTTGTTATGCTCAGAAATTTTGATGCTGTATAAATATTTTGTCCTCGAATGACCGTTAGAGTTCATTGTCACAGTTTTTGCTTTTACCATTTGCTAGTTTTAAAATTCGAATTTTTAAATATAGTTTGAATGCTTTTCGCGTACTTTACAGTTGCCAGCATGTCGTCTAAAAGGGGAATTGGTTAACACTGTCATCGAAACCAATTTATTTCTCTTCAGTGAAAAAGTAGCGCCAAAAAACGGAGGCGGTCACCCATTATAGAAACTTCTTGTGAAACTTTTCATTACTTATAAATGGAAAATAGAATCATCATTTCACGGGTTCTTTATTTCTGGTCATCTTTAATATTATCCACATTCCTATTTCAATTTTTGGTTGGAAGTCGTAGTTGTAGCATTCTTATTGTATGCATCTGTGCCTTTCTTCCCGAATTATTATCGGTTCTTTATTGTTTAAACCTGAAATTTTCAGTAGTATTATCGATACTTAACGTGCATAAGCAAATGATTATAACTCCTCACCCACATAGTCAAGTGTAAAAGTACCTAAATTAAATTTTGAGAAGTATAAGAAGCTTTTTAATTGAAAACAAGCAGTTTAAAATTAATGAATCGTTTGATAAGTAAGTGACACAATTGGAAAGAGAAAAAATTTTTGCAGCATTTTCATTCAATTTGCTGATATTTATAATTCTTTAACAATAACTTAGTTTTCTTTAATGGAGAAAAGAAAGAAATTTAGATACAGTGAGACTATGGACAAAAGATATGTAAACCAATTTAACAATTAAATTTTTATCTTACAGTAATTTATATAAACACTATCTGAAGTAAGACAAAAAAAGTTATACGGTATACCTTGTCCATCTTAAAAAAGATGGGCGTGTCCAATTCAATGTCCAGTTTCAATTGGCGTACATTGTTTAATTTTTATTGTAAGAAAGTCCAACAATTGACACACCCACCTTTTCTTAGGTTGGACAGGGTATAATCTATCCAAATAAAGATGGCTAATAAAATTTTTCGACTTCAATTGTTATATATTCTTGCAATTAAAATCAAAGATTGTCTGACAATTGAAGTTGGAAATCTAATGGCCACGCCCAATTTTGCTTTATTTGGACAGAGTATGGTTATAATATTCTTTCTTTGTTCTTTTTACGGTATCTCGGAATCACGATAGCACCATTTTTTTAAAATGATAGAGTTGATTCACTTTTGCAATAAAAGAAGCTATTTAACCACTTTCTGCTCAAATAAAGAGAAATAATTAAGCTAAAATTTTTTGACCAGCTTAAGTACAATCATTTTTATGTAACGCCCAGTTATCTTATTTTGTACCGTTTGGCAGAAACTAGACATACAATATGTTTTAAATAAATTCAATAATGCATCCAGCTATTGTTAAGCGGTTCATTGAATAAGACGTTTTATTCATTATCAACGAGAACAAGAGTCCATCGCAATATGAATTTATTGAAATCAATTTAATATCATCGATGCCATTATGCGTATTAATAAGCATACATATTAAAAACAACAAAGAAAAAGAAAACATATTGGACGGTTGAGGCCTTTATTGACGCTGCTAACACATTCTCTAAACGGAGCCCCTTTGTTTATGATTTTATTTTATTCATAAAAAAAATTATCGAGTCGGGCATTGAAGGAAACCCGAGCCATTGGGAATTCATAACATATCCTATGGATATTGCTTTTCATTTCAAGAGATCTTTTCGACCTTTCATCCGCTATCATCTGTCTCCCTCTTCTTTGTTTGACTGCCAAGGTCTTTTCTCTTTCATGAAGATGAAGTCCCATCAACAAGTTCAATGTTCCTCGTGTTTAAGGTTAATTTAGCATCATCCTCATTTCATTCGGTGTCCTGTTTCTCCTGGAGTGTTCTTTGGATGGGTTCTTTTTAAAATCCTTTTTCTGTATTCTGCTGCAAAAAGAAACTTTCGTAATCATTCTTAAACGTTATCGCCAAAGTTTAAAGGGATTACCTAAAAAATGTGAAAGTTTTGTTAACAGCAGATATCGAGAGGGTTTGTCTAAAATAAAGAGAATCCATTTTCTCAGTTTATTTCGTACTCGTTTATAATAGAATAAAGTTTTGAAATAATGTATAAATTTCCTTCTGTGTTGATGTTAATCTCTCGATACCTTTAACGAGAAATTAAATGTCGCTTAAAATTATCTCTTAGAAGTTATCTTAAATATTGATTGCTTCATTTTTAAATATATTTTTCAAAAAAAATAGTTGTTATTTTTGCCAAAGGATGGAGCTGTCGTTGAATTATATTACAAATGAGTTAGTGCGCATGAATTAAAAGGTCCCAGGTTCGATTCCTGGTGTTGCCTATTTTTATATCTTGAATTTTCTGCAACGTGGGATTTGTTTATGAAAAATTACAATAACTTAAAATTGCATCTACATTTCCGAAAATTTTATCGCTTTATTAAAAAAAAATGAAATTAAACGAATATGCATTTATTTTATCAATACCTTAAATCATTAAATATGAGCTTGTAGCTTTAGTACAGCATTCATCTGATGACATTAAGGAAGCGAGCTCTAGTCCTGAGTAACTTTTATTTTTATTTTAAAATGAAGTCGATTGCTAAATTTGGAATTTAAAGGTGTAGTAGCTTAATGAAACTACAAAGAAGAATTTTACAAATGTCCACAGAAATGTTGATAAACGACAAATGAAGCTTTAAAACGATTAGCAAAACTGAAATCAAAACTGAAATCCTAAAACTTAAAAATATTAAAAAAAAAAAAAAAAGTGCACATAAAGATGATTATGTATACTTAATGGCAGTTTGTTAAGCATTACAGTTTCTTTGAACCCAAAATAAATGAACGAAACTTATGTTTTTTTCTGAAAAATTCGTCGTATAAAAACCATAGCCTTGGTTGTCGTCTGTCTTATTTATTTATTTATTTCTGTAGTAAATGAATAATGCCATCAATTCTTTAACTTTTTTGGGTTTTTTTTTTTTTTTGGCTTTTGAATTCTGCGGCTGCTTTTGATTTATCATAGTTGATAATTTTTTTCGAGTATTATGATGTTGAATTCGTAGTTTACCCGATCATGGAATTGTACCCTCTTCAATCTACCAAGAAATGTTGTTATTATCCGTTTATTTAACTCTCATTCCCCCCAAAAAAGTTAATTCTTATTAATAACAAAGAAACGCCTTACTTAGCGAGCCAACAAATTAAATCAGAGCACAACCATGAAAGAAAGTCTAAATGTGTACAGTCGTCATTTGATGGCACTTATTTTATTGCATAGGATGTCTGGATAGTCTCCTCTCCATCATAATAACTTACGGGCCCGCCATCGGTAAAGCTTTTATGAAGGGCTGGTCTCTTCTCAGTAATTCCGTCGTCCGAAGACGGAGGTTCTTTTTGGGGCCTTTTTTCTCTCTCTCTCTCTTTTTTTGCTTTAGTGGTTTCTGAGAATAAAAGGGCACCGAGGACACGGGTGTGATGGAACTGCGAATGACGACGTAGATAAAACCAAAAGATGGAAATGGCTTTTTAAGTACGAACGGAGACAAAAAACCTTGCTTTGAAAGGATATAAAAATTATTTTTATATTTTTTAATCATGTTTCAAGATAACTGGATTATTCGACGTATTTTTTTGAGCCATGTATTCTTAATGAAAATGAAAACAAGTAAGAACATTAATATAAAAGTAATTAGCTTGCGTGTACAGGTGTAATGATGTTAGAAGCTTTTAGGGAAATTATGGCAATTAAATTTATAAAATAAATCACATTTTTGTTATCATTAAAACCTGTTTATATGCATCTTCTATTACGGTACTAGCTTTTAATTCTCGTCAGGTTTATTGATGACATTCTGGAGAACTATACTTATTATCTTATAATTAGTCCAATGAAAGAAAACTGGGCGTGTCCAATTAAAATACCAATTGGACAACAATAATTAAGCTATAGGCAACAAATTAAATTGGATAATTAGTGGACACGCCTATTTTTTCTTTCGCTGAAAGGAGTATAAATAATGTAATTCGACTTCAATAATTTTCAAGCACTCTATCTGTAGAAACAACTGCAAAGATAGTTTATGAAATAATAATTTCCGAAATAACGTTTTAATCGTTTGCCAGAGCACGGGGGTTCCCAAGTTCTTTAAAATAGTTCCAGTTTATAACATGACAAAGTTTCGCAACCAACCTACCTTCTTTAACTTCTTATTCAATTTTAATATTATAGTATGTAATATCTTAAAATGTAACACAGAATTAATAGTCAAAAATGCGAATTTTTAATATAAATAATGTATACAATTTAAGCAAAACATAACTATAAAATACCTCTTTTACCACAACATAGTAATTCTCATTAAGTATATAAATTTTTTTCTTGATGGCAACCTGTCGTTTGTAATATACCATGGATGGACAATGTCGAGTAGTCACACACCTCTATACATGAGTAGGATGAATGAATGCCCTTTCATCATAAACCATAGAGATTGGTATTAAATAATGTTTTCATTTTTTCCAATGGTTTTCTGAAAGATTGGTACGTGTGCATTATACAAGGTGAGGCAATTAAATACCCGAACTGATATAAATACTCACAAACAGGAAGTCCAAATGAAAATTCTGTTTAATGATTCAAAGTAATCTCCACCGGACACAGTACACTTTTGAGCGCGTTTGTACAAGTTTATAAAACAGTTTTTGAAGTCCTCGATGGAATCCTCTTGATTTCTGAGGTCACGTTTTTCTCAATGTCTGAAACGTTTTGAAATCATCTGTGGGAACAGGAAAAGTTCTGGAGGGGCCAAATCTGGATAATAGGGCGCGTGGTTGAGGTTAGGTAGGTTAACTTAGGTTAGAAATGTATAAGTTTATCCCAGACTCAAAGAGGGCAAATCATGCTTATCAAGAGTGTGGCAAATCTGAACGTGAAATTGCTGCACTAATTTGAAAATCTAAAACTGTTTTCACAATTTTTTGAAGAATCCTGAAATGTATTGTGTGAAAAAGAGTCCAGGACGTCTACCAAAATTGTCAGAGAGAGAGATAAACGAAGATTTTTGAGAATGGTAACATCAACAGGTACATCATCATCATCTGTAATTACTGCAGTCCTGGATTCACCTGTCACTTCTGGAACAACCAAATGGGAATTACATTTTATATCAAAATGAAGACAAAATCAAGACTGACTTCTAAGCATATGGAGGCCAGAATGTAGTTTTGCAAGAGCTCACATAGGCATTAATAACTTATGGAACCATTAGTATTCAGTGATGAAAAGAAATTTAACCTTGATTGGCCAGATGGAAACCATTACTACTGGCATGATTTAATACAAGAGGAGAAATTAATTTCACGAAGGGTCATGAGTGGAGGATCTGTTATGAATTGGTGTGCATTTACAACAGCTGGAAAATCAGAAGTAGAATTTGCTTAGCCCAAATCTAATGCTCTAGATTACCAAGATACACTGGACAATTATCTTATACCCCTAAGGGATGAATTAAATGATCCGAATTTTGTATTCCAGCAAGATAAATGCACCTATACATAAGCCAAAACATCACCCCAATGGTTAAACAGCATTCAATGTTCAGAGTGGCCATCAGGCAGTTCTGATCCAAACCCCATAGAGAATCTGTGTTAGGTACACAATATAAATCTACTAAACAACTGAAGAATGCTCTTATTTGCGCATGGAATAATATTACAACTGATAGGTATTAACAAATTGTGTAATTCAATGACTGATCGTTTAATTGAGGCAATTAAATTTAATTGTAAACAAACCAAGTATTAGTTAAATTATAACTGAATTTTGCTAATGTTTTTGCAAGTGGTTTCAAATTTCAGGCATATTTTGTTTCAAACATTAAATTTTTCAATTTTAAGCAAATAATTAATTTGTTTAGACAACTCTGATAAATAAATTGTGTACATTTAATTACAAATTATTTAACTGACTTTTATTTTCACGGTACATTATCATTTTTCCACGACTGAAGTTAGGTTCTAAGGAAAAATCCGCGACTTCGTGGGCTCGTACAGTATTTCATTCTTACCACGAACCTAGATTTTTGAATTTGTTCAAATAAAAAACATTTTGGCAGAAAATTAAACTGAGCTCTCGCAGTTGTTGTTTTTTTTTGTTTTTGTTTTTTTTCCTGTTTTTTAAAATAAAATATTTACGCAAGTCTCTTATTTGCTACAGTTCGTGCCTTTCTTGGATCGAGTATTGCTTATTCGCGCGTTTGTCCACCTTTTTGTCGCGCACGGAATCATGGGAAGAAACTGTTTCGCGGAAGCGAGAGAACACTCATACCGCTGTCCTCTTGAAATCGCAAAAGGCGTCATTACGGTGGCTGTGCAATCAATTGAATGAAGGATTGAGTAGCAATTTTAGCGCTGAGAATATATTATCAGATGAATAACCGTTTAAAAATCGCTTGCTACAGATTATAATATGAATAAAATGTTTAATGAATCTTTTGCTACAGATTGTTTGCTTTTATGTATAAGTGGCAGCGCGCAACTTCTGAATTTCTGTTCTGAGCACTCCGATTGCTAAGGAGTCAAAACATCTTAAGAAAGAACCATGCGTCTCACCTTCATATGTTTGTTTTTGGTAATATTCGCAGAAATTTTTAAAACTATTTAAATGTTTAACAAATAATACTATTATCAGTAAATGTTAATTAATCAATGATAACTGTAATTACTAAACTACGGCCAGGCATTATTTCTGTATAAAGTAGGGGACCACTACATAAAATTATTGAAAAAACATGCACAAAACATATATGAATATCTTTTCCATCATTTTAAGGAAGCATGAAATAATAGTTCCCTCAAAGGTAAAAAAGGAATAAACTATTAACATGAAATGAATAAACTTTTTAAAATTCATGCTGTTTGAGAGAGGAAAAGAATTAATATCCGCTTTTCTGAAATTTATTTTAGAATTAAATATTCTCTGATCTTCTAGCTGGGTTTCGTGGAAGTTCAAATAAAAGGCTACAACTCCGTTTTTCTCCGAAATGTTAGTGTTTGCAATAGATAGACCGAAGCACTGTTCTCTTATTTAGATAGACCGAAGCACTTTTCTTTGCGGCGCGTCGATTAAAAAATGAAGTAGATAACCTCATATGGAAGGGTCTGTTACGAGACATGCTGCATCCTATGTAATGGAATTCGGTTTTAATAGGACAACGATCCTTACAAAGTGACTTAAGTTATTTATTGTCCAACATGGGAGCATAAATTCGATTGCCACTGGACACTCATGTACAAAAAAAGTTGACACATAACAGTTTTAGTTGGAGCAGTTTTCAAATTGAATTGTAACGCACTAACAAAGTTTATATAAAAAACTGTTAATTGAGAACAACGGTAAACGTTGTTTGGAATAATTTACCATTTTATATTGTAACGCACTGCAGCATCGTTCTTGTGGATGCAATATATAAAGAAATAAATACATCAATAAATAATCATTCATAACGTCATAAAGAAATAAAGATTTGACTAATCATTCTTCTAGATTTAACGGACAAACTCGGGTATACTTTATTCCCATCAAAAATAAAGCATTTTTAATTATTTTTTTTTATTTTTTTTTAGAGAAAACGGCAATAAAAAGATTTTAAAAATGCTTATTGTTTATTTTATCTACAGTATTTTTGTATGCTTAATGTGTTATTTAATAACTATTGCACTGCATTCTCCAAATTATGCCAGTAAAGCTATATATATATATTTTTTTTTACCTGAACTTGAGCATAAAAATAATGTTAATTATCAGTGAAATTCTAATCGAAACTAATCTTTGATTAGTTAAACGAACACTTAATACGATATTCACCATCCTTTCAAGAACTGTTAACATCAATATTTGGTCGTTCTATATGGGAAAATAGCATGGGCATGGTCACCTCATATAATTTCCGAGTATCTAAAATAAATTGTGGTTCTTTAGTAGGGTCCTTATGATTTCTATTAATAATCAATAAAAGTCTCTGATCTTAATACAAACAAAAAAATAACAAACTATACTCAGACGGAATAATGTAAACAATTATGTCATTTTTGATAATGTTTCCGATGATAATTATCGTTTCACGCACGTGGGGAATTTTTTTCATTTTTTAATATCTTTATTTTAAGAAGCCAAGTGGATATTCATATAAATAACGTTTAATCTTAGATAAATAACCTTGCTTTTTCTAATCATATAAATAAACTAATAATATAATTCAGGATAAATGAGTTGTTTTGATATTATCATTCCAGGAAAGATAAACAAATCAGAAGTTTCAGATACGTTAGAGTAAAATGTGGGTTTTCATCAGATCAATACTTCCCCCATGGGATAATACTTAATACATTTCATCACCTGAATTTTTATGGCAGACAGATTGCTTGAGGCCCTATCCATAAATCAATATTGCATTCCCATAGCTTTTGATGTAAGAAGATTTAATGCGAGTTCGTTGGTTCAAGCTTTACTAGGGCATGGAAGAAAGAATTCACCATCGTTCTTAAGAAATTTTTAGGATATTATCAACTCATGTTCTTCTCGGAATTTTAATTGAGGAAATTAGACAGAAGAAAAACGAATAATTTCCGCTGTGTCGATTTGAGGCGACAAAAAGACGAAATCTTGCATTTTGATTGATAGTGGCTAATTATCGATCAAAAAGTACCACTTAATTACGCTATCTTTTTTCTTCTTTATCTCTTATTTGGTTCATCATCGTTTATTTTTTTTCTAAGAATCAAGAATGCGTGAAATGAATTTGTATCAGATAAGTCATTAGGGGAAAAAAAAAACGATATTTCGAAAACTTGCATAATATAATCAAGAGCATAATTTAATTACTTTTTTTTGGAGGGTTGACCACCTTCAAAATGATGGAACGTTAAAAAACAATAAATTTAACCATGTGAGGAAGTTTTTTAATTTAAAAAAGTGCATTGCGAATTTAAATTCCAAACCTTTGCAGGAATTTAGAGTAAATTATTGTAAAGATTGGATTATTTAACGAACCATTCAGTCTCTGAGGTTAAGTGAGTGAAGGTCGTTAAACTAATGACTTCTGTACCCATTGAAATGTGCCTGTTCTTATACCTTTGGTTTAAATAATGTTAGAAATAGATTAATGGAAGGTTTAACTTCCGCTAGTACATTTTAAAATTTTAATTTTCTGATACCGATTATGTTTTTAGATTTTAATATTATAACAAAATTTGTTTATCATTATGAATATATGTAGTTAAGCATTGCACTTGCTTAAAGTGGAATACGCACGAAATCTGGAGTTCAAATCCAGTTAATGAGTGATGAATGTGACTTTAACTGTGACTATCTATAGGTTCAACCTTGACTATAGATCCATAAGGTTCCGAGATAATTTACTAATAAAACTATCGTTGTTCATTATAAATTGCTAAACACAGTATCAGGAAAAAAAAATAGAGTTTTTAATGTGCGCTATCCACATCCGGAGAAGAAAAGGATTATATTTTATTAGTAAAGTAATTACATTTAGAATATTAACTACTGTTATTATTTGATGGGTACTTAAATCTGTTTGTATTTTCGTGTTATTCCTAATATTTTAATCAAATAACTTGCAATTTACAGGTAGATACTTATAAAAAACCATCTTAAAAAATAGCTTAGAAATTGCTGGTGTGAAAAAAATTATTATGGATTTCCCTTTTAATATTTCCTAAACTATTTTTTTTAAATATTCACATATGTATGCTTATAACTGTAACCATAATTAAGAGAGAGAGAGAGAGAGAGAGAGAGAGAGAGAGAGAGAGAGAGAGAAGTTCTTGGCATTTAAGAAGGGAAATCCTCTTAAAAGTTCTGGTAATGTTCCACTAGGAAATGAAATCTGCACGGAAAATTGCCTTCCTTTCTTTCCATCCTACTTCCTATAGGAAATGAGGCAAAGAAATAGGATTAAGGAGTAGATGTTTTTTTCTATATATGTTTCTGCTTTCAAATTAAATGGTCTTTGTTTTTCTTCTCCATCTCGATTTGTAACGCGTGTCACACACGTGCCTCTAATAGGGAGAAACGCGAAAACACTGAAGATTCCGCAGGCGTGAAGATTCCACGTTCAAGGTCTAGTCATTTAGCTTTATTATTACTTCTTGGTTTTGTTTTATGCTTATAATAATTTAATTAAAAAGTTTTGTCTCGAGCAGCATTATAAACTGCTCAATGAAATCAGATTAAGAATTTATATCAGCAGTGCTATGTATGTTTTGACGAACTCATAAACGAGCATTAGTCTATATATCTTTTAAATTTACATACGCATTTAAAAATATATTCTAGCCAGGTCTTGAAAGTAGCGTTTTCCACTTCTTTTGATCTCTTACTGCTGCATATATGAAGATATACGTATTTCTGAATGGTATCATCTGCCCAAGTTCATGACTGCTCTAGTTTAGGGGTCAAGGTTTGCTTCCGGTTCATCGTCGGTTATGCCTTGTAAGCCGCTGATGAAATAAAATTTTGAGTGTTGCTGTGGAGATTCTAAAGCCAAAATAACATTTTTATTTTGAAATGTAGAAATTATTTGTACTGTTTGTTTTGTTTTTATCTTTCTTTCGCTAAGTAGATGAAATTTATGCATTTTTGTATATTAAAAATTAGTAAGAAAACTTTTTTTGCTTATATTTTTTTGCTGAGTTAAACAAACTTTAAAAGTAGCATGAACTATTCCAGGTTTAGAGGAAATTTCATAAACTACTTTAAAGAAAGCAATTATATACAAATTTAGTCTGAATTGTTTTGTTTTAAAAACAATTCAAAACGGAAATTAACTGTTGAGTTTAGCGTAAATAATTTTACTCATTTAAATAAATTTCTTGGAGGAAATCCAGAAAGCTTTGCGAACGCTGCAAACCACCAACGTTGTTCATCTTTTGGCGCCAAATCAAATTCAGATTGATTTGAAAGAATGACTGCCACTTTATTTAATAAGTAAATAAACTATTAATGCCAAAGCATGACAAGGATTAATCCTGTTTTAATCGTAGTCTAGATCAAAAGGAGGAATAGATCAAAAGCTTAAGTGCTAACCTGCGAGAATGGGAAAAGAATGAATGAAAATTAAGGTTATGGTCAGCTGGTGGAACTGTTTTGGTTTTATCCTTTTTTTTTTAAACCGGGGTTTTTAATATTTTTTATACTCCAGTTAAATTATTTTATTATCAAAGCAAAGAATAATAATCTCAACTTAACCCAATTTTGGGTGGCTTTTTATTTAGCTGGTTGGTGTTTGGGATCTTCCTTAATACGAAAAAAAAATAGAGAAAAATAAAATTAAAATAAAAAACGAGCTTCTCATCATCATTGCCTGAACGCGATAAAAGCGAGTGATTGCTGTTTTTATTATTTTTTTTTGTTTGTATTATGTTGTTTTGGCGAAGGTGAGCGTTGTTTATTGTCGTAATTGGCTTCTTTTTAAAGGGACATCTTTCTTCCTTCTTCAATAGTTGGAAGAAGATCATTGGCCTCATTGAAGATCACTCGTTCGACGTCTGTGCCGTTTGAGCCGGTGACCGTGAAACGCACCGAGCCCGAGAACTAGCGCTCCAACCAATTCGATTCGATTCGAGACGAGGAAGTAAACGAAAATTCCGCAGCCTTTTTCAATTGCTGAGTGCCATACACAGAATTTAGTTACAGATCTATTTTCTAATATTTCTTTCTTCTTTCAAGAAGATTACCCGTGAAATACAAAGAAAGATCCGTTGATTCAAATTTTATGGGCAATAATTTTGAGTTAAATAATTTAAAATATTTGCTTCCAATATAATTTCTTAATATACAATGTATAATTTTTTTCCCTATGAGGAAACATACCCTCTTTTCTATCTCCAAGCATACTGATTTATTTATTTCCATTTATTTTAGCGGTTGTTTACTAATTACACATATTCTGCCATTTCCTTGTTTATTTGATTTTTTCAGCTTAGTTAATCTTATCGCTGGAGTACATTCTAATTTCATAGAGCTTATTTTTGATTCAGTAAGAATGAATTACAACACGTCCATTGTGGTTTTGAAAAGAGCATCAAAAAGATTGCGTGAGGTCCAATAGATTGGAAAGGAAATTGAATGAAGTCATTTCATTGCTGGTGAAGTTGCAGAGCAACACTTTCATCGCACCTCTTCGGAGTTGTTGTTTTTTTTAATTTTTCTTTTTTTCTTTTATCCCTTTTTACATCTGTCTTTAAACTGTGCAGCTGTGCACACACAAGAATAATGTCGTCCCGAAGTGATTTAGATTAACAGGAAAAAGAGAAGGGAAAAAAGGCCGCAAACACAATAAAAAACACTGTATGCCAAGAGTCGCACAGCGAAGTTATTTTTAATTCCAACTATTGTATAATAGGGAATGAAGCCTGCTGATGCTGAGATGGTATCTAGCATTAAAATAAAACCGTAACAATTGCGATCATTATCTATATTCGGGAATGAATACCCCTCTTCTCTTTCTCTGTTTGCCTTATTAATTCTTTCAGTTCTCTTTACGACAATTTGTTTCACTTGTCACTTTCTAGAAGTCGAACAGCAACTCATTTCCACATTCCTCCGTATGCATTACCATGCGTTTAATTTCTAACCTCGGTTCACGTTAACTCTCCCCATCCCTTCTTGACTCAGCCTTTTCACCCACCTTTTTTTCTTTCTTGTTTTTTTTTAATACAAATTCGTCATCCCCTATGGTTCTTTTTTTTTTTTTTCCTCTCCTCTTCCCTGTTTCAGGATAGCACCGCGCAGACTCAGTCCATTATACTTTGCAGAAGGGAAAAGAGAAAATCAGTCATCTGTCTCTCTCCATTCCCTTCGTGCCTCCCCTTGCATACCGGAGTTAACATCTCCCCTGTGCTCCACCTCCTCCTCTTGCCAGTGAACCAGTGGCGTTGTGTTTTTCCTTGTTCTTCGCTCGATGGCGCCAGCAGTCAAGTCAACGTCACCAAGAGGCAAGTGTATCAGCTGAGACCGGTTTCTGAGCATTGTGGGGCTTGCTGTCTGGTGTTCCGCGTTCATTGTTATTGGGGCTCTCGGTACGTCTGGTTCCTAGTCATATACTTGGCCCCACAGATTTATCAGTGTATGAAGAAAACCAGGAAATCTTCCTTAAACTGTGATAAATAAGCTTTGCTATTATATATTCTTAGCCAAGCAGCGTTATATTCATCCATTCCTTATAAGTCAGATCCAATGAACTATCTCGTTTTGTAAAGCAGCTGATTATAATTAAGTACAAAAAATTTTTGCCTGCAAGATAGATAAAAATATTTTATTTTTTGAAGTCCTTTTTGTCGATTTTTTAATAATATTATTAACCAAAGAAGGTAACAAATTAGAGGCCTTGAAACCTGAACTGACAATTTTTTAAAAAAATCTTTACTCTGAATCCTGTGTGTTAAAACGACGTTTTTCTACCGAAACCCAAACCATGGATTTGCAGGCCATCGAACAAATGTTGCAGTTTGAAATGCCCGTCACCGGTAAGAAAGCTCAAAATTTTATCATATATTTTTCTATAATCATTTCAGAGACGTCTGGGTCTTGGTGAAAGGTTTTCAGATCTCTATTAAACGTGTGTAAGCAGTTTATTGCACATCGAGATTCCCAACATTGTTAGAACCTGTTATTACAACATGTTAAGCCGAAGCAGATTCGTTTTATTGTCTAAAATATTATTTTAAAATATTCTTTATCATTAAGATTCTCATGTATATCCCTCCCCTTGCTGGAGGGACTAGTTTCAAGACAAAGAATTATACCCCTCTCTCTCGCTCTCTCGTTAACATTTATTCATCCCTCCCAGCACTTCTGTCAATTGCGATGACAAACAAAACCATTTGAGAGAGATCGAAACAGAGCCCTCCCCTCCTCGTATTAATGTTATTTATCTTCATCATTCCTTCATATGATTTCCTTCTTAATTTTTCACTTTATTTTTTTTAACCTTTTCAATTCTGCCTTATTTCTTTGTGCATCCCCAGCCTCTGACTCATCCTTAGAGAATTGATTACTTATCTTTTACTCATCTCCTCCTCCTTCCAAACACCCCTTATGCAAAGAAATGAATTATTGGATTGTAAATACAGCCACAGCAGGATTTGTAGCCAAAGGTTTTTATTTTCCTCCCACCTCCTTCCGTTCCCTCCTCCCTTTAATAATGGTTAAGCGTTATTGTCTAGGTAGATAGGTCGGTCGGTCGGTCGACTTCCATTCGCCTGGTCTAGGTTAAGGCCGCGGAAAAAAGAAGATAAATCAATAGTAGTGTCTCATCGTTGCTCTCGCGCTCCCTTTCTCCAATTTCCTTCTGGAATTTTGAGCAAAATACATATACATGCTTAGCCTTTAGTAGAAATCATAATCAAAGCATAATTCTGCCTTGTAATAATATATTGTATTGGGGTTTCCATTTTAAGAGGGATCATCATCTTTTTTAATTATCTAAGCCATTTTATTAAGATAAATGTTTGAATTAGTTTTCCGTTTATTTTTTATTGCTTTTGGTGTTATTCATAAAAAAAAAAGAATACATTAACTCCTACCTGAAAAAATACTATGAAAAATACCACAGTATTGGGAAATGTGATTATACATGCATATATCCTGTAGAACCAGGAAAGATGTTTAAAAGGAAATGTTTTCGTGGAGACAAATAAATGAATGGCCAATTGCAAAGATTCATAAGAATAAAAATTTAAAGTTTATTATAATAAAAGATTAAAGAACTAATAAGACTTTTACACAGTACTTAACAGAATAAACATTTTGATTAAAAAAATACTGAATTTATGCATGTAGGTTCTATTCGTAATATAATGACACTCAGTTTTAACATTTTTCACATTAATTAAAAAAAAAAAAATGGTTTGTTTATCTTTCATACAACCTGTTAAAATTACATGTAATAATTGCATGCCTTTTTTCCCCTCCCAGTTTTGCCTTGTCTGGTATACATATTATTTAAAATATTTACTCGCTGGATGTTTGATTCATGGAAGAAAAATAAAACTTTCACATTTTTAATAAATTTATAAATAATTCATCTCATTTTACAGCTATTTATAATTTTAAAAAATCCTCTGCACAGTGTTTTCCTCGCAATAAATGTTTTTTTTTCATACAAGGATTCTTTCAATACTTAAATTTCTGTGAATGTTAACTCATGGAATTGAATGATTCACATTACAATAAAATATAGGGACTGATTTATTATTATGGCATGAATTATTTTAGCATTTTTCTTAAACTAAAATTTTTCATAAGTAAATACAAGATTTAATTTCAGGCAACTTTAATTTGTAGCTTATAACTTCAGTTAAAAATAATTATAAATATTTTTCATAAATATTGCATATTTGAGCATTTAGCTATTTTTGTAATAAATTGAACTTATGTAGGATTTTTTTTTTCTTCTCTTGTTGTTCATGAATGAACATGGACTATGTCAAAGGATGCCAAAGAATGATGCTTTTTAATGTTTTACTGACTGTGTCAGTGGAGGCAAAAGCAATCAATATATTGAGCACATCAAGAGATGAAGATGCTCTTTTTGATATACTGTATTAATGAGGAAAAGGAAAATACACAGTGTGGTCAAGTTATTACATTCTCCTTATAGTAGAATGAACAGCTCTGATAAGGAGACGAGTGTTTACTAATCATCTTCTAGTACCTGGAAAATTGTAGATGAAACAAACGAAGGATTTAAGCAAATTCAAATGTAATATGATGCTCATTGCCATACAAGCTGAATCTACTGATTCTGCAACTAATAACACATTAGGCTTTACTCATACAAGTGTTAATTGGTGTGTACTGAGCATGACAACAACTGTGGCTGACAACACCTCATCGATGACATAGGACTTGGAAAATAGTGTATACATCAACTGGTAGGTGACCAGTGCGGTGGCAGACTTCCGAGGATAATTTTGGAATGCATTCTGTGCCAGACGTTATCTTTTGCTCATAAATCATGCTTTCACTAAGGCACAGAGCATTTATAGTATAAACAACATGAAACAATGAATATGTCCTGTATGTTTTTGACAATACAGGATAGTTTATCACTTCTGTCATGATGTGGAAAATGCTTTCATAAGGTATATCAGGTTTCCAGTGCACCTTGAATGCCACATACCTCAAGATTTGTTTGGTGTTCAAGAGGTTCTATTTGCATGGTCAAGAGTTTGCCATGCTTCCATGGCTTGCGGAGTTTTCAGATCATAATGCTATCAAGCATTTGTCAGATGAAATTGAATGTAACAACTATTGCCCTTTAATTTGTGAGATGCTATCCTTGATTAAAGCAAGATATTCTGCATACAAGTTCAAAAACTAGCAAGTGTATGTGCTGTTACAGTAGATAATCAGTCCAGTACTACCAGGCCTGGTACTAGGAAGGCCTACCTAATAAACTGGTCACTCAGCATATATAAAGAAAAGGGAAAACATAAAGGCAAACAAAAAAGTATAAAGTAAAAAAAAAAAAATCAATATTTATACTGATATGCTTAAAGCCTACCTTTGCTAGTGATATTGCAATGTGACATTTAAATAAATCATTTTTGGAAAAAAGTCCATTGAGGTTATTATTAGATTTTAATGGGGGGTTTTTTTTCATAGTAAAAATCCATTCTTGATGAGGTTTTTTTTTTTGTTTTTTTTTTAAATCAGGGTTGGATTAGAAGGACCTTGTGCTTGATTAATGCATCTTGATAAGACTTTGCATTTGTGTTCAGTTTCTGCAAAATATATAGCTGCTATATTTTACATATCCATGTAGTTACTATGTTGGTTATAAAGAATTTAACTCTATGAATTGCAACTTTTTTTTGTTTCCAAATGGAATAATACATAACAATGGTAGGATTGACAGTTTGATGTGAATTGTTGACAGTAAATACTTTGTTTTTAAATTTTCATAAAATAGTGATCCAATATTATTGAATGGAAATTTAATTTATAAGAACTGCTAAGGCTGATTTTAATTATGAAAGTTTATCAACTAAAGCAATTTTTTACACTGTTATTTATTTATTTTTTAAAATAAATTTTCATTATGAAATTGTCACTAATTTTATATATTCAACAAGGTTGACAGTCTTTCAACTTTGAAAAGCTGAATTGAAATTATAAGGTGAAAATATGGACAAACATAGAACCAAAA
This sequence comes from Rhysida immarginata, assembly GCA_023313115.1. NCBI lineage: Eukaryota > Metazoa > Arthropoda > Chilopoda > Scolopendromorpha > Scolopendridae > Rhysida > Rhysida immarginata. Next base: position 1,109,437 of record JAHWFO010098272.1, on the reverse strand, counting down.
TTTAAAATTGAAATATTTACCAAGAACCCCCCCTTCAAGAATTTAAGATCAGTTCATACAGTTTAAAGGGTTTTTTTTGCCTGTTGTTTTTACACTATCACTTAATAAGTGCTTTCATACATTTTCTTTCTTTTTTTTTTCTTTCCCTAAATCAAATATTGCCTTTCTTAAGGAGAAAGAAGAAAGTCTGAATATTTCTGCTTTTCTTGCACTTGACAGTGTTCTTCTTTTACACTCTTCCAAAAATAGTCAAATTTTGCTTGCAGCCTTTTTTTTTTTCTTCCCCTCCTCCCCACTATAAGGAGTTCGTGACAACTGAACATAAGCATTCTCATCCTTTTTCCTTGTTCCTTCATTTGAGGAAAAAACTATTCAAATAAAATTGGTTTAGGAAAGTGTTATTATTAGCATGGTCTTTCAATCTAATTGTTTAATTTAATCGTTTCATCAGTCATTGACTGTCAATTTGGATTAATCAAATTATTTTGTGAGAATTCTTTTAAATATTTCATCAACATTTTCATAACCTGCCCTTATGAAATAACAGTAGAATGGGTGTTCAAAATTAAATTTATTATTAAAGTTAATGATTTGGCTGAATGATAAGATGAATATGGGATAAAAGTGAGTGTGGTGACAGATGAGGTGTAATGAAATGATCTGCTACCATTATTTATATAACCTATTAAAGTTTAAAGTTCAGAATGAAACCATTTAATTTTTTATACAGGTATATTGTTGAAAATTTTAATGTTAAAGGCAGTTTTAAAGAAAATCAAGATTTTAAAAACCATACAGAGCTATTAATTTTTTCCCCATTAAATTTAGGACTGTAGATTAAGACTTCCCCCC
>JAHWFO010098272.1:1015505-1089094 GCA_023313115.1 Rhysida immarginata | reverse complement strand
AGAGCAACTGAAATTAAACTCATTCTATCAACGATATCTTTCTGAATTTTCAGGATATTTGCTTGGGCTTTTTATAAGAGTAGCTCTGTACATTTGGCTAATAAATTATGCAAAAGACAATTTGGTAACGCATGCGCAGTTAAACATTATTTAGTAAAAATGCTCATATTTCATCAAATAGATAATATTTTTCTATTCTGATTGCAGGGTGTTGTCTGTACTGTAGTTTGTCAAGTTTCCTGTAAATGGCATTGCATTGGGTTGAAAATCCTGCGTGTTATAAACAAAAAACTTATGAAAACATTTCGACCTTTTTAAAGAAACCTTTATATCTCCATGAATATACGTGTTGTTCTCATACAAATGAACACAGAAAAGTAAAACAAGCCTCTTAAGCATATGCTACAGCTACAATGCATTTCAAGCATTATTTTTTACAGGGTGATTCCAAACATTATTTTTTTGGTTCACTTCTTTGATGGTCCCCTATTTGCCTTCGCTGAAATATGAGGTGTAACAACCTTTTTACACCCCTGAAATTTCAGGATAATTCGTCAAGTATTTTTCTAGATATTCGACAAAACGTCTAAAATGGAAAGTGTCCGATTACTTTTGGCTAGATAGTGTATGTCAAAGCATCAAACTCGCCTATGCAGTATTTAAATTTTTTTAAATCAATGATTACATCCCAGTGAAAATACATATAGATGGAATGGACAATATGACCTGACAATTATCCAGTAAAACTTATGAAATGTTCTTAACATCAAAATATGGAAGATGATTAATTACTTTTATATGTATCCTTTTCCTTACAAGCTTTTTGTCCTTTATCTCAGGCAAATACTATACATGTACTATTGAAAAATAAACAAAATCCCAAATGTTTTTTTCTGCAAACTTGTTTCATAAGCAGCTCCTCTTATTTTAAAGACACAATTACATTGGCCTTTGATTCTTATAAGAAGAAAAAGTTAAGTTTGAAAAAAGATTTGTTTGTTACGTTGATTTTGAAATACAAATTGGATAGAAACGTCAGTTGAATGAAACTTTTAAGTGTTTTGTACATATTATGAAGTGTTATTACCAAAGATTGCTTGAGGAATTGATTTCACAAATAATTATGAAATATTCCCTGAACCCTAGGGGCACGGGGGATAGTTCTTGTTCAGGTTTACTAGTATTTATACTTGTATTAGCAGTAAATTTTATCAAATTTCTAGCATGAATGTTTATTTCTGTTTTCTCTCTCTCGATATTCAGGTAGTATTCAGTGGAATGTCTGAGCTGAAAACTCAGTGGGAATCTGGATCAGTCAACTCAAAAGAGGAGTGGGCAAGAGAAACCCAAGAGGAGTTGAATAAACTTCGTCAGCGTATTTGCCATGTAATTTTTAACATTTTCATTTTGTTTTAAAGGGTAGAAAGCTAAAGATTTGCTTTTTTTAAGGTTAGGTTAGATTAAAAATTCCTAAAGGACAACTCTACAGCCAATACAGCTTCATTTAAATCAAAAGATTATCGCATTAAAAAAAAAAAAAATTAATTCGAACCCTAAATGTGTGAAAAAACAAAAATTCAGAATTCAATTTCCAACAGCAGGGCGTCCATCTGGTGATGTCAATGGAGTAATGGTTTTGCTTCACAGGATAAATTAATACATCGCACACGAGGTTAATCATCGATACATAATGAATTAATTTAATTTTATTTAAGTATGGATGCCCTGCTATTGGAAATTGTGTTCGGAATTTTCATTTTTTTTTTTTCATATATTTAGGGTTCCAATTAAAAATTTTTAAATATGCCATAACATTATTAATGCACTAATCTTACGGTTTAAATAAAGTTGTATTGGCCATAGAGTTGTCCTTTAACAATTTGCATAGTTCTTGTAGTTCAAAATATGATTAAATATTTTACACTGAAGTCTCAGAAAAAGTGGTACATACAAGTTTATGCAGCTATGCTAGTCACTGGTTTAATCTGTTCTTATACAGGGTGAAGCATTTATCTTGAGACAACTGAATATCTCTGAAACTAAGAATTGTACGAAAAAATGTCCAAAATCAAAAGTAAATTATTTCGCCGGGGAAATTCATTTTTTAAAAAATTACCCCCCCCCCCCCTTCTGAGGGGGGCTGGGGGGGGAGGGATTAACTTTGAAATCTTAAATAGGAAACCCTATTTTTAATGGTATATATTTTTACACCATATTCGAGAAATGTTTTATTCTTGGTGTTTTTTCCTGTATAAGATTTCAAAGTTACCCCCTCCCCCCCTCACAAGGGGGGGGGGGGTAATTTTTTAACTACTGAATTTCCCCCCTGAAATAATTCACTTTTGATTTTGGACATTTTTTTGTACAATGCTTAGTTTCCGAGATATTCAGTTGTCTCAAGATAAATGCCTCACCCTGTATATAGCGATTGACATCTAGAAGCCTCTAGATCTTTGCCATGAGGACTGCAGAACATAATGATTTAAGCAACTTTGAAAGTGGCAAAATAGTTGCTCCAGAGCTAAGTCATAGTATTTCACACTACAAGTGTGGATCACTACCTGAATTAGCGTCGAATTTGATACAGGGGCTGCAACAAACATTAGTGTAAGGATCATGCAAAGTTTCTTCCATGATAGGGAAATATCTTTAGGAGCAGATACCCAAGCCAAGTACTCTTGATGATTTTTGATAAATGATAAAGCTATGTGCCCCCTTGGGCTGGGGAATACTGCCACTGAAAACTTGATTGGAGTTTGATTGATTCAGGCTGATAGACTGAAAGAAGAGTTTCACTTTTGTTGGAGTGCCACTAATCAGTGATTAAGACTATAGAGATGCCATTAAGCTGACCCTGTGGACATCTATCAGCATCATATAGCTCTAGAGACTTGTGATGGTTTAGGGTTTTATTATTCTAGATAGCCATTCATCTTTGGCATGGTTGGGTAGATTGACAGTTGCACTCTCCCAATTGGAGCACTATTTTTCCAGGTGTTGCATTTTTCTACCAAAGCATGTGTTTTCTAGGACCTAGCTCGCTTAAAAATACTACAAGACTATGTATCTCATGTTATAAATTTTAAGTTTTTTTTTTACGATTGTTGAATCAGTCATGTTAATCCAAGTACGTGGCCAGCTCTGGGGCATGTTTGTTTATGGCATTCATGGTTTTTATCTATCAAAATGTCTGTATTAATATTGTGTTCATTAATAGTCTTAAATTGAACATAGTGCTATGAATGTCACAATCGATTTCTATCTATTGTAACAGAGGAGGAGATTAATTCTAAGACTCACCCCTCCCCAAGCTACCTCTGGGAGATGTCAAATACAGGGTTGTATCTAGCAAAAAGTTTTTAACAGAATATAACTAGCATATAATGTACTTATATGCAATATTTTTAAACTAGTATTTAAATTAGAATTTTTTTTAATTTAATTTTTCTTAAATTTAAAATTAAAATTTTTTTTTAAATGTCTGTTTCTTTTTTTATTGCATTGTCAGATGTCACCTGAGGTAAGTTCAGTTTATCATCTTAATTATGCAGATCTTGAGATATAAAATTTCAAGATCTTCAAATAAACACATTAATAACCAGATATGAAAATTATGTGTAAAAATGATAGAAGTATCCAGCAGACTATATCTATCCATTAATTAAATACAATGTGTTTAACTAATTAAACTAGCAGGCTAGAATGTACTGAATTTTGAAATGTAGAAAATTAACATTATGGGATTTCCCGGTTCCAAAATAGTCTGTATATACAAGTAAAATTGCACAAGGAAACCACAAATCCACATCGGAATTTATTGACCCGGATGTATATTTGGGTGGGTAGGTGGGGGGGGGGGGGTAATCTCTTTCATCCGTGTGAAAACAAAGAAAGGCCATATTCTTATACATAAGATAAAACAATAGTCCTATCAGAGGATTTTACCAAATGTCCAATCAGGGCCAGATAATATATAAACACTATTTTACAATAAATATAGCTAAGGGGAACCAGTCAGTTGCCAGCATCAGACCTTCATCAATATTCAGTAGCGAATTGGATGTCCTGTTGTTCACAATCTCAGTATACTAAATAATTAAATAAATAAATAAATAAATAAATAAATAAATAAATAAATAAATAAATAACAAAAATTATGCACAAAGAATACAAAGCCCTTTAAATTTCAAATACAGTAGAAAAATATGTACGTGATGTAATGTGTATCTGGCTCATTAAGTTCATATGTGGATTTGTGGTTTCCTTGTGCAATCTTTCTTCTATTTGTGTCCAGTTTTTGGCTTAGTGTTATTAATTAGCCTGTACAATTTTGATTTCTAATTTTGAATTAGATATACCAGTAGAACTCTGATAATACAAACATCCAAGATCCAAGTTGCAAATACCGTAATCTGAACCTATAGTCACTTTCAGAATTTTAAAAATAATCCTGCCTTCTTTCTCATATGCAAGAATTATGTTTATCAAACAGTATAACCAACCCACTTAATAGGAAATCTAAGGGGCCAAGATGTTATTTCATAATATTTGAAATTCATACTATCTGAAGAATGTATACAGTGTGTCTGGAACTTCGTGTACAAGCTTGGAGGGGAGGTAGTATAAGTGATTCTAAGCAGAAAAGTTCATATGAACATGGGTCCGAAAATGAATGATAACTGAGATATGAACAGAAATAAAAATGCTGCCACCAAGATCAACAAATTAATAACTCATGTTCTATAACACTAGGATGATAAAAATAATAGGGTGCTTGCAACTGTATATATCATTAAAATTTGACCGAATTCCAACGAGTAGTTTCTGAGTTACGCATTCAACATCGTAATAAATGCTGGTGAATACTCACATGTGAGCATGTGTTTTGGGGGGGGGGGGCATGACACTTTCTGCCCCCACAAAAATTTGCAGTATCTAAGGTTATTTTCTTATTTTGACCATTCTTCTGCCCCCGCAATATTTTCCTGAAGTCGGTGCTAATGATGTGTTACGATCTTGAATGGCATAACTCGGAAAATTCTTGTTGGAATTCAATCAAATTTTAACTGTATACACAGTTGTATGTACCCTATTATTTTCCCAAATTTCATCATCCTGGGTGTTATAGAACCTAAGTTATTAACTTGTTGATCTTGGTGGCAGCACTTTTATTTCTGTTGATATCTCAATTATCGTTCAAATTCGGAGTCACGTTCGTATGAACTTTTTTGCTTAGAATCACCCACACTACCTTCCCCCCCATGTTTGTACATGAAGTTCCAGGATACCCTGTATACTGCATGTAAATTTTGCTAATACAAATTTTATTGCTAATTACTTAAAAAGAATCAGAATAGTTTATTGCTTTTGCGTACTTACAATTTATTATTTATACAATTATTGATTTTAAAATAGTGTTGAAATACAATCATGACTACAGTTGTTGGTTCTTTTCTTTTCGTTATTGTGATTCCTCACTTGTACTAGCCATCCATCTTGAGGAGTAGCCACCCGATGCTCTGTTTGAGCACAAACACTACATGGCTTAACAGCTTTGATTGGTTTAATATTTTACAAAAATATTTCCTCAAATTAAGAAATTTAGTGGTATTTTTCTCAAACTTTTATTAAAAATTATTTCATATTATCCACAATTTACATACAAATATTTTGTATTAATTGGATAATTTTACATGTAAAATTCACTAGGAGGTTGGGGGCAGGAAATAATTTTCTATCAAGTGGATTATACTGTAAAGTCAGATTGCTGGTTTTTTTTTGCATTTCTTAAATAGTGTGACCATGGCATATTAACGAAAGCAAATTCTTTAGCTATTGATTAAAAGACTGACAAGGAGACTCATACTCTGACTCACCGAATTTGATAAAAGAAATTCTACAAATAGCTTTCACCCAGTTAAATACTCATGCACTTCTCAAAATTTTACAAAAAAATTCATAGTGTATCACAAATGTATGCAGTATATATTAGAATCCTACTCAACAATTTGGGTATTTATAAACTGATACATTGAAATAAATTTTATTAATTTTTTTTCTTGGAAAATTTTGAGAGGTGGATCAAATGGCTTTGCATAGGTGAAAGAAACTCTTAGAATTTTTTTTTCTCGTCAAATTTGGCGAGTCTGAATACATGGAGTCTTCTTGTGAGATCATAAACAAACAGGTTCTGAAAAAGAAAATTTGAAGTTCGAATTATAATGATGATGAGTAAAATTTAGATTTTTTTGGCGGTTTTAGAAAAGAATTTTGAATTTGTCTGAAAGTTCGAATTATCCCTTGTCTCAGTTGTTTGGATTATCAGAGTTCCACTACATTTGCATTGTTGAAGAAAGGGAAATTATTTTCTACTGTTAGAACCATGCTAAGAACAAAGTTTGACTGAAAGAAATATTTGCAACTTTAATCAATGACTTTGATTCTAAAGAATTAGAAAATAATTTGATTCTTAATTAGAAAATTTCTCTTGAGTAATTTTTTTGTATTTTTTTTTTTTTCCAAAAAGGGTAAAGGCAATTTAAAGGCAGTGTATGAGAATGCAATCCATGAAGCAGAGAAGACATTAACAAAAGAATCCTCCCTGGAAATGGAGATCCGGGAAATCAGCTCAATCAAAGAGAAATGGGAGAGAGGAGATGTTCTTAATGAAGCAGAGCAAGAAAAATTAGACAAGTTTAATAAAGAAAGAGAAGATGATCTTAGTGTCTTTAAAGATGCCGGTAAGCTGTTCAAAGGGAATAAAGGCTTTGTTTAGATTAAATAATGTATTGCAGTAACAATCTTTTAAAGAAACTTAAAGCAATTTAGTGCATACATACCCAGTTTAGCTGAACTTACTTTTCGAATTTAAGAGTCCAGAAAAGATTTTGTCATAAATTTGCTTGAGAACATTAAAAAAAAAAATGGTTCATATTTTTGCAATTAGTATTTGGCCAATTTTTTTTTTTTTTTGTTTAAGTCTTTATATGATTGATTACTGTAATGATTTAAAAAAAAAAAAAAAAATTAAAGGTCTTTTATTTTATCTCCAATAATTATTTGAATTATTTCCAATTATTTTGTGCTAAACAGGAATCCTATCCAATAACCTCACTTATCTTGAATTTTATAAGACTAGCTTTTAATTAATTAACTTATTTGAACAAAATTTAGCTGCAATTGAGTGTTATAACATAGATAGCATAGAATAACATAGAATGGACAGCTCAGCATTTCGATGATAGTGACCTTGAAGCAGCGCTCCTAACGGATGGGTGGACTCTGCCAACACCTCCTAGACAGAAGGCCTGCGCAGAGAAACGTCATGCATTGTAACATCACGCTAAAGCGGCTGTTGTTAATCGTATTTCAACCAATAATATGTTTTAAATTTGGCAGTTTGATGATGTAACAATGTATACAGTTTCTGTGCGCAGGCCTTCTGTCTAGGTGGTGTTGACTCTGCCGACTGTTTAACCTGCATTTCTATGGAGCATGCTACGACTTTTTCTAGATTTTTAATTATATCTCGGTCTGTAATTAACGGAAACCGCCAAGATCACATGGAAGCTTGAAATGAATGACATGTAATCTATCGGCATCAAGAAAAAAATTTTTTCTACGGAGGAAAAATAGATATTCGCCTAATTAAATGCACTTGAGTAACTTGCTTGCCAATCAGCTGACTGGCTGTTAAGTTTACAGCATACACCTAAATCATTTAGACTTTGCAAATGTATTTAATATATTTTCCACAATATAGTAATTTCACTTCAAACTAATTTAATTTCAACAACAGAATTAATTTGACTTACTGTCTCTGAAAAAGTGATAAGCAAAATAAGTGGCAAAAGCCATTAGAATGCAACTTTTAACTATATTATATACACTTAAAGATATACATCTAGATACACTGTATATTTTAATGATAAAATTACATTGAAGTAAATGATGTTGAAGAAACTTCAGACTTCAACAAAATAATATAACAATTAACAAAATTCATAGAAAACCGACAGTTGATTATAATTAATTTACATTTCATTTTAAACTCCATGGGAAACGAATTACTATTTATTTTGAATTCATAAAAGGCCAAAAATTAAAATTTTCAAGATATATTTTTTTTTTTTTTTTTACAATTTCCAAGCCGAATAAATTTTATTTTGAATTAAAAGTCATGTTAATAATTTTATGTTTTGGGGATTAAAAATATAACATTATTTAGCTGAGCACAGAGAAGTTTCTTATAACAGGGCAATGATGTTGAAAATATCCTTAAATGCCAATCTCCACTTGCAAAAAAAAAGAATAAAATAAAAAAAAAAATAAAAATAAATAAAGGTAAACAAGGCAAATGAGCACAAGTTAGTCTTGGACATTTCTTAGCATTCTTCAAGCGTCTACATTTTTTTTTTTAACAACTAGGAGAATGGCGCTTAAGGATTTTCTTCAACATCTTTGCCCTGTTACAAGATACAGTCAATTCTCGTTAATACGAAATCGTGGGGACCAAGAAATTTTTTCGTATTATTCGTATTTCGTATAAACCAACAATATTAAAAGTGTTAAGAAATAAGCACGGAAATAGAGTACTTTAAGTTAGAAATAATTTTTATTCATCTCTCCTAAAAAAATCTGTAATAACAGTTTGTTTTCGCACTAAAACAATGTTTTTTTCTAAATCACTATTGACTTTACAATATAATGTAAATAAGTCTTCAGGAACATCCTGACTGTACAATATATAAGATTTAAATACCTCCATCAATTCTAACATTCTCTGATTTGATGGAGCAGATTGAATTTAAATGATAAGATTTCTCGGGCAGAAGATTATAAAATAGGGCGGTTTCGTCAGCGTTGTTTCGTCACTAGAGCATGCGAAATTTTCAATGTTCAGCTGGTTTGCAAACTGGTTAGCTTTTTCTTTTAGAATATCGCCGCTAATGGGAATATTCTTTTGTCGAGCCTAAAACAAATACAGCGTACAGTACATTATAGAAAAAAAGCTTACAGTAATTTCTACAGCACTGTATTGTACTACATGTATACCGGAATAGAAAAAACGTTAACCTGCTTGTTTAAACCATGTTAAAAGTGCCGTTTCCATGTCTTCGTGTGCTGCTTTTCGCATTCGTTTTCTTCTTTTCGCACTCGATTCAGCCTGTTGTCTTATCTTTTCCGAGTTTTTAAGTATCGTTGATAATGTTGACGGTGGAATGTCAAAGTCTTTAGTAACCTACCCTTTTATAGCATAATTGATTTTGAAACGATGCTGATATTGCACTTGTTTAAATAAAGATTTGAGCGCCATGTGACAGGATTTCAGATCTGAATAGCTGAACCAATCAGATTTCGCGAATCAGATTTCCCGTTAGTTTGAAAGCACGTGATTCGTTAGTTTGAAAAATTCGACTAAATAACCGATACTTTTTTATCGAATAATCGACTAAAATTATCGAATAAAAAGTATCGACTGATTAAAAAAATCGAGTATTCATTTATTCAAATAATTCAGAAGCAATCACATATGAAATGACTTTGAAAATTATTTTTATTAACTTTACACTTCGAAATCTGAAATTTTATCATTAAAATTGTTCCTAAAAGGACTATTTTTCAATAAAATTATGAAATTTTCCTTTGTATAAACCGTATTTTAATGAAAATATGCTCGTATAAAGCAGAAAATTTTACATAGTAATTGCTTTCTCGGGGACGGGCCACAAAATGTCTTATTAACCGGAATTTCGTATTAACCAGTTTCGTATTAACGAGAATTGACTGTATTTCTTATGCTCAGCTAAGCAGCCTCAAAACATATAAAGTTATTCAATTCCAAAAAATTTATTTGCCTTTCAAAATGTCTAAAATTTTTGGTTCTTTATAGATTCTAAGTTTTTGCCCTTTATGAATTTCAAAATTAAAGCTAAATTGTTTTCTAATGAGTTTAAAATCAAATGTAAATTATAATAAAATCTTATTTTTTATGAATTTTGTTGCCTTATCTTGAAGAGTTAAATTTCTTAATTTTTTTTCTATATATTTTAATACATTTTATACATTAAATGCATTACAACTCATATGAAACTGATTATAATTCAAATAGATTTTATTTATGAGTGATTTTCAGATATTTTCTGTTTGTTTTTTTTTCTGTGATATTAATGATTCTGATTTTTATTTAAGAAATTGGTCAATTTAAAAGTTTTAATAGATAAGCAAACATGTTTTAAATGTTTTTATTTTCATTGTATACATGAAACAAATTCATATACAAACTTAAAATTAACTTTTTTATTTATTGAAATTAAACTGAAGAACGAAAAATAAATTTAATAATGAAATATATTCGAAAAGCGCCTATTTCCCAATGCTATTCCTATGCTAAGCAAACCCACAATTCCACCAAGCAAGTTACTCAAGTGCATTTAATTAGGCAAATATCTATTTTTCTTCCGTAGAAAAATTTTTTTTCTTGACTCTGATAGATTACATGTCATTCATTTCAAGCTTCCCTGTGATCTTGGTGGTTTCTGTTAATTACAGACCAAGAAATAAATAAAAATCTAGAAAAAGTCGTAGCATCCTCCATAGAAACGCAGGTTAAACAGCCGGCGGATTCTACCCATGCGTCGGAGAGCGCCACCGTCTGCTCACTACCATCGCTTAGCATGGGAAACGGCGAAGCTGTCCATTCTATATTATTCTATGTAGATAGTATCTAGGTATAGTATCTCTTCCAAGTAGTATCCTCATAAATTCCTGATAGTACGGTATTCATTTACAATGCTTCCTGCAACATCTTCGCCAGCTTAAATCCAAAATCCTAAAATTCCCGAAAACCAGAACACAGGATGGCTGCAAGGATTTTGGATAGGGGATTATAATTCATAACTGGAAATAATTCGTGTATCTCTGAAGGACATTTTTATAAATATTACACAAACAAAACACAAGATAGGCTGTTTTTTTCATAATGAACATGTCAGATATTGTGAAATATTTTATGTTTAGACATATAACATACAGAATTTGTAAATTATTGGTGGCTTGAGTTTTATTCCCTCCATGATGCACAGTTCTTAGTTTCCTTGATGTACAGGCCAGTACGGAACTAGATAGAGCGTGCATTGCCCTGCTGTCATCTTGCTGAAAGCAACCTTTTGGGCTTTGGAAGGTCGTTTTCTTATCAAACCAGTGCACTAAAGACTTGCATTTTTTCATTGGTCATTAGAATATCATCTTATAACCCTGTGGGGTGGGGGAGAGTGTATAAATCATTTGTTCATATGTAAAAAATATTATTTATATCTTGTTAAGTGATGGATGTACAATGGAAAAAGATGAGATGCAAAACTCTCGAATAAACCAATATTGGACACACAGTGGTTAGATTCTGAAAACAGCTGATGCTTCTGATAGAGGCTATCTTTTGTGAGATGATAAGATAGGATATCTGACAAGATAGAATTACTCCTAAATTTCCCATTAAAGTTTTAAATTGATACTCTTATTCATTAAATCCGATGCTTCTTCAAGAAGAGGGTCAAAAGTTTAATTTTCCTCTGTACCTTTGCTGTAATTTCTAATAAATTATACAGTTTTTGAAAATCGTTCGGGGAGTGAGGGTCAAGTGCAGCGTTAAGTAATTATCGAGGGGGGAGGGTTTGGACTTGCATTACAAGGGGGAGGGGGAATTAAAAATGAAACTATTTTGCATTATGTAATTTATGGAAGATCCCTAAAGGTTTTTAAAATGGAATAACAGGCAAATAATGGCAGTTATTGAAATTTATTCTTGCAGGAGGGTAATGTTTGAGATCAGGAATTTGTTTTGGTACATTTCCTTGTGTTTTGCAGACAGATTTTTTTTGGACTGTGTAATGATGTTATTAATGGCTGACCATGGATGTCCAGCAATGCTTATCAACTCATCCGAATACAGTAAAACAGTTGTTTGAGAAATTAACGCAAACCAGTAGTGTTGAGTGTCTGTGGTTGGCCATGATTAAGCAAATACAGTACATGAATATACTCCAAAAGCTAATAAAACTCATTTACTTTATCAAAATCACGATTGGGTTATTTTATGTTTCGATGGCTCTTGGAAAATGTATCAGTGTGTGATCATTTATTTTGTTGTCGATCTGCATTTCTACCAGAATTAAATTAAATTAACTGAATTAATTAAAAACTTGTCAAAATTAATTAAAAGATTATTGCTAAAATATTTTTTATTGCTTAATTAAGCCTATTAAAACCTATTAAATATAAGATGACTTTGTTTTTGTCGTTTGTAGCTATATTGAAGGTGGTGACATCTGTCACAGAGCAGCAAACTCGCTCTGTCGTGACTCACTTATGTCACGGGAGGCGAAATCTTGGCTCCCAAGTTTGTGACATAACAGGGCTGTACTGTATAATGTAGCAGTAGCAAACGAAACCGAACAGAATTATAATAGATAATGGAAACACTGGATGGTAGCTCCTCAAAAATAAGCGGCAGCCCAAACATTAATGATAAAAAAGGAAAACTTTAAAACTAAAAGAAAAAACAAACTAAAACCCATTGGCATCAGAAGATGTCAAAGTCATTGTCACAACAGACAACATGATTATTAAAAAGTTTAGTTATTTTAGAAATAGAATTGATCCAGCAAGGGCTTATAGGACAATTAGCATTCACCAAAATCATCGATGACCTACTGTTAAAATAGTCTTAATCATAATGTTAATAATGATTGTCTTAAAGTTAATAAAGTTCATCAGGAGGAAAGAAAATCATTAAAATAATGATAATGAAAACTGTCATAAATAAACTTGAGTGGCCAATTTATTAGGTGCACCACCTATCATTGCTGGACTCCCTCTAGTGTTATTGTCGCTCAAATTCTGTACTAGAATCTAAAGTTTATATAATCATCAAATGATAATTATTTACAGACTTTCCTTATTTAGAAGCTTGGGGTTAATGACTGAGATAGCACCAAGCTTTTTGTTTGCAATTGTAGGTATAGCTGTATTGATATTCTCAACCAGATTCATTACTAGGTGACAAGAAATAGCTAAGCAGACTGAGTCAGTTTGCAGTATTTTAACATTTTACATTTAATAAGCGTGATATCACTAAAATTAGTTTTGGAAAAAATAAATTACTTCTAAATTGGAAATTATATGTAGAAATTGTTTTTCTTTCCTGAATATAAATTCCATGCTTACTGTAATGTTTATTTATAAATAAGTGACTATTAACAAGCTTATATCCTTATAAGCAATTGGATAATTACAGTGTTCTTAATTATTTCTATTATTTCTTTGAAAAACAGGTGGTTCTGCTGAAGCTCGTACATTGTTCAAGAAAATAGATGAAACTGTTATCAAGTCTGGCACACCAATAAGTCTAAAGAAATCTCCCAGTTTGGAACGTTCACGATCTTCCCGGGAAATTTTCTATAACCACACACAGTTAACAAATGATGCAGACGTGGTAAAGTCTGGAGAAAAGAAAGAAGAAATAGTTGTTGATGCTACAGATCTCCATGAAAAGTTCAAGTTCTTTGAAAATTTTCAAGATCAACAACAGCAAACAGAACGTAAGCGTTTCACCATGACTCCTCCTAGAGAGGTAACCAAAGAAGATTCAGCTGAGAGGGAGATTCTACGTGATCCAAACATTGTTCGTGCTTGCGATCAAGAATCGGACATCCCAGTTACAGACACAACACGGAAGATGCTAAATAAGTTCCGAGAACTTGAAAGTAAATCCGAAACCGAAGAAAGTCCTTCAGGTCCAAAACCTTTAAAACGTATCACTCCTCCCAGGGAATACACAGTTGCTCAACCTCCCACTGACCATGAAGCATCCCCAGAACCTGAGAGAGACCCTAACATTATTCGATGCAGCGACAAAATTGAGGATACTGTTCTCATTGAAGCTGAGAAAACACGGTCTCTGCGAGCTAAATTTGAACATTGGGAAGGTAATGATGTTGAGCTAGAAAATCAGAAAAATGGATATGATGAGGAAGTTTATCCTACAATTGATACAACGAAAAATTTAAAAGCTAAATTTGAGGCATTGAAAGAAGAGAACAACCAGAACATGGAGAAACCAAAGAACAGAATTAATAGATTTGTTGTAAGTAACTCTTGAAATTTTTTTGCATGTATAAATTGAACCATATTCAAATTACTTAATAGAAATATTTAAGTTATATTTTTTTTGCATGAAAAAACAAGTAGAATTTATTGGAAATGTTCTCTACGTTAAATTAAAAAAAAAAATTAATATTAATTGGAACATTAATAAATGAGAATGATAGAGTGTGTGTGTGTAAATGGAATCATTAATTTTTTTAAAAAATTAAATTAAAATCTTAATTTAAATTTTGCTAAAATTACTTACCACTTTTAATAATATTGCACCAGTTGTATTTTTTGATGGATTTGTCTCTTAATAATTTTGTTGATCATGCATTGTTATAAAGAGAAAAACCATCCAAAAAAGAGTAAACTTGTTGATAGCTTCAAGATTAATACTCTAATTATAAATTAATACAAGCTTTTCAGTAGCAGTTCTTTCTCTTCAAAGGTAAATTAATTAAAACATTAGAAACAGTATAAAACTAATATTCTAACCGACGCTGGGCTTGAATAGGATCATGATTACGAACACTCCATTACTAAAACAGGAAGAATAACCACGCATGAAAGACAAAGAATAACACATTGGCCTTGTTTGCTTATGGAGAGGATGCAACAAAATTAGACAAGTTTATCATCAACCATTGAGTAATATAAAAGAACAGAATTCATGCCTTCTTAGCAGATCCAGTTTTCTCAGAATGGATATTTATTTTTGTGATCTTCTCTTCGTTGCTAACCTGCTTGAATGGTCTAAACAGGAATGACACCTCTTTAGAAATAGAACAAGAACGTCATTTTGAAGTGTGTAATTAAAACCATTAAAATGACTAAAAAACAAAAAATTAAAAACATTCTTTAATGCAAATTTGTTGAGTGGTACACTAATACAATTGCTCTAAATTTTCACCGAGGCTTTGCGTTTGTAATAAACACTACTCACTGTTTGGACTAACTGTTGGAAGTGAACTGATTGTGTGACTTTATTTTGTGGATTTATAAAGCTAAATTGTAGAGAACTATTATGAACCATATATTAAAAAAAATCCCCTAGATTTAAATCTGCATGAGTAAAATGTTTTAAACAAGAAAAAAAAAATATTGCATGATGAAATCCATAGTATAATAACTTCTCTTCCATAATAGTAGTGACTATGTTAAAGAAAAAAATTCCAATATTTTCTCACCTGCTCTTACAATGATGGATTAGTGCAATAAAACTCCGTCAATCTCCTTCCACAGTAAGATGCAACCACCACCGCCACTGCTGCCACCACCACCACCATCACCACCACCACCACCACCACCACCAATTGACATCCCCGTCACTGGAAAACCACTCTTGAAAATACTGAAGTTGTGATTCCTGTGTGCACTCAACCGTTTGCACAAAAGGTCTATGCCAAGTTTACCAGAACGGCAGTTCCCTCCCCCCCCACTACCTGGAGGTTTCTTCACCATTGCCAACCTCATTCTATTGCTTTCTAATCTGACAATCAAAATGGAATGGTCCAAAGCAAAAGTCTAAATAACTGAAACAGAGTAGATACACCAAATAAGTTAGAAGAAAATATCAAAGACTGAAGATGTTCAAGAGGGAGCATTCATTCAAGGAGGGTGAGAGTGTGGAGGGGTGGGGGGAGAAGGGATGAAATAATTATTAAACGAACTAGTTATGTATCAACTATTTGTTTGTACATTTGTATTATGAAAATTCCTCTCAAGTTATTTTTATGTTTTGCAAGCAAATACCAATAATATTTAAAAATTTTGTTCACGACAAGTTTATTTTTTTATTTGTAGATTTTTAATTTGCTTTTATTCTTTTTTTTTTTTTTTTTTAATTTATTACTGCAAACTGTTTTTATAATCGGGTATCAGTTTTGAAACTGCATTTAAATAATAGCCTGAATATACTTCAAATAAGACTTAATATTTGCTAAAGGAGTCCTTAGAAAAGCCAAGTTAGTTATCTTTATTTAACATCAACCATCTTAATCTTCTTTCTAGTTATTCATCTATTGTTATTGCTTGTTACTTATTTACGTTAGGATCATTGATGAAAGAAAGTTGCATTTTGTATGCATAAGAAAAAGAAAAACACAAAACAAAAAAAACAAAAAAACAAAAAAAAAACCAACGAACTTTTTAAATGAATTCTTAGGTTGATTTTTTTGTAAAATGTTTCCAATTGCTACCATCACTTTTGCTCCTTTAGTTAATGATGAAATCTTTAAATATTTTATGCCATGCTAATTCAGTATTTGCAAGAGAACATTGTTGTTGTTATTAGCCATTTATTTGATAATGCATTTCCTAGTGATTTTTAAAGCATTCTGAAAAAAATGTTAAAACTGATTTGATAATATACCTGTACAGAATTCTATAAGTGAAAGTTTTTGAATACTAAATGTTTGTGAATTATTTATATTTAAATTTTTTTTTAATTTTTTTTTAAATTCTGTAGCTTCTATTATACTAACAGTATATAATTTTTATAATATACATATATATATATATATCATGACTGTTGTAGAATAACTTGAAACCAATGCACAGCAGTTGAATGATAAATGTCACACTATAGAGTTGCAAATACTGGTTCTCTTAAAAATATTAAATCAGATCGTTGCAAAATTTTTTAGCTGGTAGTCATAATTGGAATTATAAAGACTTAATATTAAGAAAAAGGGAAATAGTTCCAGTGTAGTGGGATAAAGTTACAAATTTCAAGATGCAGTCAGCAGATACAAAATGTGTCTATCAGTTTTCTTGTCTCTTGATTAGTACATTCGTTGTTCATTTAAAGAGTAATTTTCAACCCATTTTCAAATGAAGATAATTTTATAATTTTCTTAGTATCGAAGTATTTTATTTTTTTCCCTTTCTTACCAGAAACTGGAAAAATACCTTTTTCTAGGATTAAAACCTTTTTTTATTATTTTTTGTAATTTAACGTCTGTCAAACAATTCAGATATTTCAATTTAAAAAGATTGCCAGCAGTAAGTAAGTAATCTCTTCTCAGCAGGTAAATCTGATGAAACAAGATGTAATAAGGAATTCTTTTGTATCGTTTATATATTTGGATTTTTATTATTTTTAATATTATTTTTATGGTGTGATATGTAGCTGTTGTTGTAATCATTGATCTGTAACATTTATAAAAAAAAAAAAGAAAAAAAAAGAAGAATTCAACCCAACAAACATTTTGACAATACTATACCAACATCTTCTTTTATTAAAAAATTGTTAACTTATTTATACACAGGATTTTTTAAAGTGGAAAAGATAATTTCTATTTCCTTCCTTCTGCCCCTTCCCTGTTATTTTATTTTATTTTATTTTTTTAATATATGAAATGTCTTTGATATTATTCAGCAAAAGTTTCCTTTTGATACTTCTGCCATTTTTCTGTCGACTTTAGAAAATTTTTTCAATGTCAAGTATTAAGAAAAAATATTAAAATAACTTAAAGATATGTGGCAATATATTATCAGTGTATGTTGTTGAATGGTTATTGAATAAATTAGAATAGTTCAAAAAAGTTTGAGTGTTTATGCTTCGATACTAGTAATACCTGAACAGATGAAGGAAGATTTATAACTGCATAGCAAAACTAGGTCTGCTTTTCTGATTAGAATTATGCAAGTTTCAGTTTTATGCGTACACAAAGACCATGATCTTGAATTATCCTTGTAGAAGAGATCAGATTTTCTTAAAACGTGAAAACTCTACTTGAAATCCTGAAAATGTATCGTAGAAGCTTAATTAAATAAGCATATAATACCGTAAAAAATCAATGTTTTGCAAGATAACCATTTTATTGAGTACTTTCCGTTAACTTGTTTGCATTCCTTCCCCTTTCATCTTTTCTGGTATTAAATATAGGTTGACTTAGGATTTAAGATCATTTGTAATCTAAGACAAAATTCTTCAATCAGTTTATGCATACAAATAATCATAATTTGAAAGCAAGCTAAGAAACCATTTAAAAATGTAAGATATTATCAATAGTTTTGTTCCTGAAATCGTATGCAATTATAAACAGAAAACTGAATGTAATTATGTAAAGTATATAGATGGATTGCATTAAATGTTGGGTTTGAAACTAAAAAAAATCCCTGTTTAACCTTTAATAAATTGAAACTTTGAATATATTGGAAACTTTTTAAAATTCTTGTTTAGTTTATTTCATTTTAGAAAAATCTTATTACTTGAAATAAAGAAAATTGTCTGAAAAATATTTTTCACTAAAATCTGATCAACAATGATTTTGCTACAAGAACATCTGCCTTAACCTAAATTTAGTGGTAATTCCATATCCAAACTATGAAATTGTCTTGCATGTCAAGGGTTTTAAATTTTCATACCATTGTACGGTATCACCATTTGTTTTCAGGTGGTTTTGAATGGCAAATTTTATCTATTCCAATTTGGATTCAATCCTGGCATATGACTTTTGTATGGATATGTGTATTATGACCTATTATTTTGCTGTATATATTAATGTAGGATAATTAAAACAATCTGAATGCCTGTTAGATTAATACCCTATATGAATTATACTCTGTACAGCAAAAGAAAAATTGGGAGTATCCAACTAAACTTTCAGTTTCATTTGTTAGTCAGTGTTCTTTTACAACAATGTCTTAACTATTGAAATAGGAAAATTAACTGGATATACTGTTTTTCTTTCGTTGAACAGAATATAAATTAAATATTACATGAATGTTTTTTTTATGTAATGTTCATGTTCTCATTGAATACAAGTAAAACTACTGCTTGTTAATTGCCTGGCCGCTTACTAGGACCTTACTTTAATGTGCTGGATTGCTGCTGCTTGTTGTGACATAGCACTTGGAATTTTGATTCATTCCTAATGATGCCCTATAATGACCAAAATAAAACAGTCTTCCTAATACAAAGCATTTCCAATAGTATCGAAATATTATTGAAATAGATTTTATCAACAACATTGCCTAATGTCTTCGTGTTCTCAAACCATTCATGAGCACAGTTCATTTGAAAAATGATTGCATTGTCATCCTGAAATTACATGTTTTCCATTAGGATAATGACTATACTTTATCAAAAAGTAGTGGCTACATATCACATAGGTCCTTTTATTGGGAGCAAGAGATATGTACATGCATATGAAAATGCCCATAAGAAAATTTAATAATCATGTAAATTTCTGTTATGTGCACTTTAACATCCATGCTGATAAACATACATGGGGGCTCATCATAACCTTTTGCTATTTATTCACTGCAGTCTTAGCACCGTCACATCTAAAGATCGGATACTTAAATCAGGTCTTCCACTTCCATATTATATTATTCCTAAGATTTCTATTAATATGCATTCCGATTCTACAAAAAAAGTAAAGTGACATGACCAGATGAGCCATTCCATTAGAAAATTTGCTCTGGATATTGAGCATCTTTGTCACTTAGTCTTTTGGCTGCAATAGATTTGGCTTAATGTATAATTTCGGTGTTAGCCATTTATGAAAAAATTTGAATGGAACATTGAGCAGATGAAATAGGTTTTCCTATGCATAACTTTTTTGTTAAATCCTTGCATTTACAGTTTGTTTTTTTTCTTCAACTAAAGTGCAAAGGAATGTCAAGATAATACTCCTTAAAGAACTTTCCAGAATATCTGTTCATTTACGGTTTCATACAAAACAGATCTGATAAAGTGGCCAGGCACAGTTTTATATAAAATTGTTTTTGTAAAATTGCTTATGCAGTATTTTAATAATGTTATCCAAGTGACTAGTTGAAAATCTCATAAGATTATAATGCAGCGCTATGCAGAATGCTTTTAAAAAGTTAAAATAATAAGTGTGATTAAAAAAAAATAATTTTTTATGGTTTTATTATCGCATTCCTAACCTAAAATTATTTTAATCACTTTTTTTTTAACATAGTGATAAGATGTTTAATTTTATTTTTAATTCATCAAAATGTAAATGCTTATTAAATTATTTGTTCAAAAGTTAATTGAAAGTGCTTGTTTTTATGTTAATCATAATCTTTATAGTGAAGTTTTGTAATCAGTTTTTAAATGAGAGATGATGATTGTCATTGATGGATGTACAATGCTAAGTGCTTAAGTAGTTTAATATTTAATGACATGCACATTTGCTATATGCTCACACTGTGGTACACATGCAAGATACATGTAATTATTATTAGTTTTTCTTCCTTTTTTAAAAAAATGCATGACTGAATTTTCTCAAATTCCCATCAAATTGATTTAGCCATCAAAAGCTACCATTGTAGCCACTTTATAACTAAGAGGATATTACCAGTTAAGTGTTAAACATAACAGTCATGAATTCAGATTAGATTGGCAACAGATTATTAGAAAGAAAAATTAACTGTGATTGATATTATGTTTTCTAGGCTATTTTATGTTGTCCAAATTTAGTGACAGTTTCTAAATAAATTTTTGGATAAAAGTTTATTATTAGATACCATGGAAAATTTGTTCACAAACTGTTGTTCTGCTTATTCACTAAGTCTTTTAAGTCTACCTGCAAACTAGCCAAGAAAAAATTAAGTTTTATGGCAATTGACATTCATTTTTATGTATGCTTAGAAATTTGTTACATTAATTATAATTGTTAATAACTTTTTTCATTAAATAAAATTTCCATGTCTTTGAAAAATCAAAAGTAAAATATACATTTTACCCTTTAAAAAAATAATTCTGATTTTCTGTAATTGCCAGTCAAAGTACAGTAATTCAAAATTAAAAAACCATATTGCAAGGAAAAATAATGCTTTGATCTATTTCAAACACATTTCTAAAGTATTGAAAATACATAACAATTTATGCCAATTATGGGATAGTTAATTGAATTTTCTGTTCATTATTTAGACTAGTTTAAATAAATTAATGAAATAAGAACTTAATTTTTAATTCTTTATGCATAATAGTAAATAATTTTGATTTTTTTTCCCCTTCTTAAAAATTAACAGTTTTATTGTAGTGTAAGTAAATATTTATTTCTGGATATATATTTCATGAAGTATATTTATAAAATTTAAATTACTTCAGTTTTAATTTATAAAATTATTGAAAGTTCACAAGTGCATTGGTAATTTAAAAAGTTTAGTATTACCATATTTCAAGCATATTTAATTTTTAACTTTTTCTATACATTCTTATCTCAAGGAAAATGCTATCGCTGAATACTGTTCTGCATGTGAAAAGCGAGTTTATGCAATGGAAAAAGTTGAAGCTAATGGTTTGAAGTACCACCGTGCCTGCTTTAAATGTTCCATGTGCTCATGTGTTCTTAGGTAAAGTAAAATTTATATGCATGAATGTTTAAATATTCTTAATCTTAGCACCATAAAGGTACTGAGCAGGGTGGCCTTCTTTTGAAAGATTTTTCAGTGGGACAAAGTGGGACTTTAATAGAACATATTAGCAAAAAAATGAGTTTTAATGTTTTGTACTTTATATATTTATTTTCTCAAAAAATTAAATTGCATAAAATCATATTCAGAAGAAGGGAATTCTGTTTTTGTTAACTGGAATGTCGGGATGGATATTGTATTGCTGCCAAGAATATAAGGAAATGAGAGACAAGGGTTAAACAATATTGTGAATAATTTAATATTCACTTGCGGCATAATTTCACCCCCTCAGGATGCTCGGAAATGCCTTACTGTGAACATCTCATCTGTGACTTATTTCATTAAAGAAGAAAGGTCTAATCACTATTATGCCACGTCACACAATGACACGATCACCTTCATATTCCACTTTCATTGTTCACACTATATTTCTTGATCATGATCTGTTCACTAATCATAAGAAATAAAGAATGGGAACTGGGGCTAATTCTCCAAAGATCATGTAATAGAGGCATCAAGCATGATACTCGTGGTTCCTGGTTCGAATCCAGGTCGCAGAAGTTTTCTTTCATTTATTTCAAGTATCTTTCACTAATCATAATGCTTAATGTGAATGGAGTCTGTTTCCCAGGAACCTAGCGTATTTCCGTGTCAATATCCAAGGGTATACAGTTTATTTTATATCCTGAAGGGGGGGGGGAGTGTAGGTTTTGAGATATATATATATATATATATTTAATGGTTGCATCTTGGTCTAATTTGCTGAATAACTTAACTGAATAAATAAAAGGACTTGATTAGCAAATTGGTAATTGATTTTAATAAACCTACGCGTTTCGTGGTAACCACATCGGGGTAGGACACAACTACATTCTGTCAAGGATTAAGGCCTGTATTTATCCTTTCAAAAGTTATCGCATGTGACAGACATACATGCATACTTCTGTACCGTCGTTATAGGGTTTTATGCTAAAAACCTTAAAAACATGCCACTTCAATGAATATTTTAGAACTGAACAAATTATATGCACTTTCATGCCATAAATGGTTAGTATACAATGATCTCTGTATTAAAGAATATTAATTATGAGCTGAAACAGTAAAGAAACTTATTTGATCAGATAAAACTGCGTCGGTAGTCTGTCATTGAAGAAAGGTTGCTATCACCAGAAGTGTAAAATTTGTAACCCTGTTCTCAAAATTATAATTGAAATTCTGAGATTTTTGATGAGAGTTGAACATCTTCCAATCTGAACGTGTTTAAGGTCAATCATGATTGAGAATTGTGGTGTGAACACGGTAGTACCAGCTACCAATGTCCAATAGTGAGCATTTTGAAAACATTAGTCTCATTAGAAAACAAAGTTTTTCACAAAAATTAAAAGCACAGAAAATTATTTCCTGTAATATGTGACTTTTGGGACTTATGGGACTTTTGTTGAGGCTTTTGCTGTTGAAAATTCATTTTTATTTTTATTATTGTATTTTAAGATATCAAACGTGGTTATTTAATTAAAAGTTTTAATTATAAACATGCACATTTAAACTGTAAACACATCAATTGTATATTACAAAGTTGAGTCAAAAGTTCCTTTGTATTTTTACCCATAATGAAAAGTTTGTACAAATCGCAAATGAAATGGTTAATTCATTGAAGTAAATTCCATCATGATTTAGAATTTTGGTAGTTTTTTTTTTTTTTTCTCTCCACGCTTAATATTTTCTAGCTTATGTCCTTAATATTTCTTCCTTGTACAACCCTAGCGTCAATGAACTTCGGACACCTACAGAATTTTGGATAAGTACAATGAAACTAATTGTAAACAAATGAAAATTACTTTGAGTGCACAGAGCTTTAGTACAACTGTGATATAGCATTTTAACATAAAAAAAGAAAACGAGAAAATTAAATAAGCGACTTTTTGTAATGTTCCGTTTTCAACACGTTGCAATGAACTTCGTACACCGTACCGTTTATTGCACATTACCACTGAGTGGCGTCGCCTTTCCGACGAATGATGCTCCGAAGTCGTTGAGGCATGCTGGACACTAACTTCTGCGTTGTTTCTACTGGAATTTTGTCCCACTCTTCGGAAATACACGCCTGCAACTGCTGCAGTGTTCGAGGCTTCCGCTGTCTGACTTTTCGCTTTAAAATGCGCAATACATTTTCAATGGGTGACAGATCTGGGCTGCAGGCAGGCCAGTCAAGCACCCTGAAACGCTGCTGTTGTAGCCAAGCCTTGGTGTTACGAGCAGCATGAGGCTTCGCGTTGTCCTGCTGAAAGATGCTTGGTCTTCTATTGAACAACTTTTGGTGGGATGGACACAGATGCTGTTGAAGAATGTTTATATAGACAGCAGAGTTAATAGTGCCCTCGCAAAAGTGAAGCGATCCTGTCCCGGCTGCACTCATGCAGCCCCACACCATCAGCAATGCAGGCTTCTGAACTTTCCTCTGGTAACAGTCGGGATGATTACTTTCGTGCTTGGTCCTTAGCACCTTGCGACCGTTGTTGCCATAGGTGGACTCGTCGGATCACAGAACGCTATTCCACTGAGCAAGGGTCTACTTTAGATGGGTTCTGGCCCATGCTACCCGGCGACGCGTAGCTACAGTGCTCATAAATGGCTTCCTCTTTGCAGCGTATAAGTAATAGTTGCATCTTCTGATGTAACAGCGGACTGTGCTTTCGGATATGGGTATATGAAAATATTCTCGAGCCCAAACAGTCATTTCATTTATGGGAGCATGCCTGTTTTTCACAATGTAACGTCGAAATACTCGTAGGTCCCTAACATTCAATAATCGCTGCTTGCCTGGTGCAGTCCCGGGTTCTGTTTTCCCGATCTCTCTGAAACGCTTGATGATCCCATTAACAGTAGAGAGTGGAACTGATAATTCATGGGCAATAGCTCGCTGGGATTTGTTATTCTGGAACTGCTGTATAATTTTTTGCCGTATACACGTTTCTACTGGCTTACCACGTCCCATGGTTCAAAACAACACGAATACTGTGCTCTGTGTGGACGGTACTTTTAAAGCCTGATGCAAAGCATTCTGGGCGTTTCTACAGCCTTCAGGAAAGTTCTATATGCTGGCGATCCCTTGTGTACGAAGTTCTTTGAAACCTGTTGACAACGCAATTTTACATAAATTTGAATAAATTATTTCACACCATTAAATCGATTCTAAATCGATGTTGATATTGTTACATATACTCAGTAAATCTATTTTCATTAGCCTGCAATCCTCTGTATGCACTTTTCACTGTGTTTTTAGCCAAATTACTTGGTGTCCGAAGTTTATTGACGCTAGGTTTGTATAAATGATTTTACTATCTTAATCCTTCATTTATTTCCAATCTCTTGTATGCTTAGAAGGTTTGTTGGCAGACTGCAAATAGTTATATGTACTATTTTGACTTTCTAATTCATCTGTAGTTTGAGATGTTAGTTCAGCATATCTGATCTCCATTAGGCACCATTTTAAATGCATCTGTGACCAGGAGCTTTATCTTTTGAACACCACATTTGTTGCAGTATATTTTTGAACTTGTTTGTTCATTTATCTCACTGTTTTATTCAGATACTAAAATGGTTTCATTGATAATTCATTAATTTTAACATCGGGTTTTTTCGTCTTAAAGTTAGACCCAGCAATCAACTTGCATGAGTCTGCCAGAGAAGTCTCTGGGGCAGCCTCCCACATCTTTAAAGTGTCAGCTGACAGCTGTTTGAGCACTGCTTTTTGCATTGGTGTGAACAAACGAGAAACCCACCAAGAAGCAGTCTTTGTCATGTGAAGCACGTTACACAGGATGTTCACAACAGACCCATGAATGAACGATTGTTTTCAATAGCGACTGGCAGTCTTCAAACACCAGGGCCTCAACTAGCATCGAAATGTTTGTTTCGTCACTCAGTGAGGGGAATTTGGATCGTGGTTTATCCTGATGGGTGGTTTGGCCACATTGGAACTGTTTATGCCAGTCTACCACTATAACGTACAGTGGGACATTGTCGCCATAAACTTCAACAAGCTCGTTTCTAATTATTTTTAATTTTTATTTTTGATATCCCCCCCCCCCCCCCCCCAGAAACAAGAATCTGATTACTGCACAGGCTTTCATTTTTTTTTTCAAATTTGCTGCCATTCTGCTTTTGGTCTCTCTAGTATTTTATGGGTAAATTATAGATCTGGTGGGTTTTTTTTTTGTTTGTTTGTTTTTTTTTTATAATAAAAACTAACAGATTGCACTGGTTTTCATATATGACCACCCCTAATATAATCTGCTTGGATTATTAGGAATTGGGAAATATTGTAGCTTGTACAGATAGAATTTAATTTGCAGATTATTTATATATTTTTTTTCTGCACAGACTTCTAAAGTTCTAATGACCAGTGTTAACCAGATATGGCAATATCAAATTTCACATTGTCTGCTATTTGTGGAGTTACTGTGATTTGGGAAAAAAATAAGCCTATTGCCTTTATCAACTATTTATTTTTGCAGGCACTTTGCTAGTCTCTAATTGAATGTCCAATCCACTCAATAGCCAAACACCATCTAGAATTTTTTTCGGGATCAGTAATGAAGTTTTTTATTCATGGTTAAGATTAGAGACAGACAAATGGACAGCCTTCCTGCTTTTCTATGTTCTTATTTTTTTAATTTTGTTTTTTAAATAAACTCTGTATATAGCATCCATATTATATCAGATCCATCATGTTATCCTAACTGCAGCAAATAATGAACATTAAGAAATATAAGCATAATAAACAAAATAAATTAACATTGACAAATTAGAATATTTAACTTAACATTTATTATTGAAGTAGAGAAACTTAGTGCATTAAAATTTGTTTTGCAGTTTAACCTTTTAATTACTTGCATTGGATCAATAAGAGTCCACCATACTTTTTTTCCACCTGATTTTGTGACTACAAATAATTTTTAGCATTCCTCTTAAAGCCCTACTAAAGTAGATGTTTGTTTTCTAATTTTTATGTTGTAAAAAAACAAAACAAAGGGGAAAAAAAACAAAACAAAAAAAACAGATCATGATGAACTGGGATGAGTAATTAAGGCTTAATATTTAATGTGAGTAATTATGGATTAAGACTACAGCAAGAGAAGATTTTTTTAGGGTTCCTGATATACAGATTGGCATGTGCCTAGGGCTTGCTTTCCCTTTGTAATTATGTGCTTGTAGAAAGCATACATATTTGTGTTTGTAGAATGGTATCAAGATTCAGTCTGCCAGAGTATAATCAATTTCGTCTGCGTATTAATGCAGAATATATTAATTGGCAAAATTTAAAAAAAAAACAAAAAAAAAACTAATATTGTTTATGATGTTTTAGTTAAGGCATCTTAAGTCAATTTTTCATCAAGGATTTAAAGACAAACCACTATTGCTGGTAATAAGCCTTATGCATCTTTTTATTAAATTGCATAACCTCAACTTGTTTAAAAGAAAAGGGAAATAAAAAGTGTTTCAAATATAGGAGTGTTTTTCATAATTTTATGTATATATATAAAAATCACTTGTAAGTATTTTGATCTATGTATGTTTGATATATTTAAAAACTTTCTACTTTCAGGCTGGATAATTACACAACAAGTGAAGGTGTTATGTATTGTGCTCCACATTTCAAACAGCTTTTTATATCGAAAGGAAATTACGATGAAGGGTTTGGCCGAGAACAACACAAAGAGAAATGGAATCGCAGTCGAAGCACTACACCAACACCAAAGGAATTTAATGGGGTTAATGGAAATGGTGAATACTATGGAAGTGAGACAGAAGAAATGTTTGCTTGAAGTTTTATAAAAGAACAATCCATTTTTTATAAATTATCGAGACAAGAGAAGGATATGATTACAATAACCATCTTGATTTTCAAAAAGAGGAGAAATTATGAAAAAATTCTTTTCAACTCCTCTCCTCCATTCCCTGAAAAAAAAATTATATGCTCATCTGAAAGTTTCTTACTTTTTGGAAGTGGTTTAGATAGATGTAATATAATATCTGGTGCCAAGAAGTGAAATTAAGTAATTTTTTTGTTATGATAGATGATGGTGTTTGTAAGAAACTATTAAGATACTGAAAGTTGTTCTGAAAAATTCTGATTGTAATTTTTCCTTGGAGAATTATCAGCTTTGGTGTTTAAAATTACCTATAATTGAAGCCTCCGTTTTCGCCAAAAAATGTATAAAAAGGCCAAAAAAGAAGAAAAAGAAAAAAAAAACATGTGATAAGTGATAACTGTTCTCCTAATACGTTAGTGATAATTAAAACAAAATATTGGGTGATTTTTTTTTTTAAACTTTTATTTTTCTCCTCATGCATCCAGAAATGTTAATTGAATAATTTAAAAATAGTTTAACAATTTCATTTTATAATATTTCATAAAACGTTTTGCTTGGCTTATTTATGTACATCTATAATCAAAAAAGAACTTTTGAGAGTTATAATTTTGAATGAAAAATACCTACAAAGATGAAAAAAAAAATTGAATCTGCTGTTCAACTTGTTTTAAAAAAAGCCATTTTTCATAATTTTAATATATAAATATACATATCATTATTTAAAAACTTGTATAAAAATTTTAACTTTTATTATTGATTTTTTTATTTTGTTATAAAGAGGTTTTTTTTTTGTGTATAAACTTAAAATAATTAAAACTTTTATAATGTAAGAACCTTGGATGTTTTCAAGTTTTGTTTATTTTTATTTAACAACTTTTACATTGGCTGTTCTTTTTAAAAATGTTTTTTCCCATGTAGAAAGAAAATGGTTATTGATGCTTCAGTACAAATATAGTGCTCGAATTGTACGTATGTCGGATACACAAATCCATTTTTGTAAATGAATTTAAATTCACTAATCGTGAAAGGAACGTACACAAAATTGTAATTGTTGATTGAACTTACAGAAATGTTCATGAAAAGAAAAATTAAGCAAAATTAATGAAATTGAGAATTTAAAAATCAATGCCTTTTGGATGGCATTTCTGTGATTGTCGAATGGTCTAGTGGATGAATATCAGTTTTCTGAATTGTCATTTATCCTTAGTCCTCGATACAATTTATCAATCGTAGGTTGTTTTTTTTGTTTTCCCTCAAAGGAGAGGTTGCTGTTTGTTGACAATCTTCTTGCCCTCCTTGGGTCTTTTTGCATTGGCCTTCAACAGCATTAGATCGGTTTGCAGCCAAGTATGAAGATACTGGTACGAAATTCAGTGTGGCTAAGATTAAGTTCTGGCCTTTTCAAAAAGCCTGCTCAGTATTCTCTCCATACTAGGGAAGACCCATTGAGACAGGTGAAGAAATTGAAGTATCCTGGGATTGCATTTACAATTGATAGGTGGCAAGTCAGAGAATTGGATCTCTACAGGTCAAGCTGTATCAGTCTCGAACTGTGGCAATCCATGGCAACGAAACATGAGCTAAGAAATAAAGCCAAGCTCTGTCTTCAAGTCTTTGTCCCCACTCTCATCTATCATCATGAGTCTTGGGTAATGACCAAAAGAGTGTCAACGCAGGTGCAAGTGGGTGAAATGAGATTCCTAAGAGGTGCCGCATGTGTTACTCTACCAGAAAGTGCACAGCAGCACAATAAAGGAGTCTCTGGTGTTGAGCCGCTACTTCTTCGCATTGAGAGCTCTCATGGCATTGATATGGCCACATGATACGGATGCCACAAACTGTTCTTCCTAGGCAGTTGCTATTTTTCTATCCTGTGGGTAAGAGACGGGATAGAGTATATCGAGAGACTGGGTTCGAGTTGCTTGGGTAATGCCATTGAGGAAGATTGTGAGTGCCGGAGATCCTCCATAGGTCTGCTGTCCCCGTGACCCCAGTGGATAAGTGGGTTTGAATAGTAAGTAAGCAAGTAAGTGATTTTTTTTAATTTTTTTTTTTTTTTCCATTGTTTGCACGAAATATTATGCTAGTGATTTCTTCAGTACATACACAGAGTGGTCAGTTTATTAGGAACACCCATGACTATGCAAATCCGTTGGCATAGCAATTATTGCACCTGGTTTCCTATTACACCATGCAGATGGCCGACGCAGAATTTGGAGACAACAGCACGAAGCGATGGAGCCCTTCCTGTCTTGTTTCCACTGTGCAAGCTGGTGGAGGCTCAGTAATGGTCTGGAGAATGTTTTCTTGGCATCATCTTGGTCCACTTTCATCATATTAATTTCAGTTTCTCAAATGTGTCATCTAAATGAAAATTTCCTTCAATTTCCTAATCCATATTCTTTTTCTCCCTTGCTGTGTGCATTTTCCTTTACCCCCGCCCGTAACTGTTCGCCTTTTGTTCTCTTCCCTGGCCAACTGATATATGGTCAGGGCTACCTGAACATTGTTGCCGACCACGTTCATCTCTTCATGGCTACTGTTTCCCCCATTGGAAGGATACTTCCAGCAGGACAATGCTCCATGTCAACAAGGCTCATATCGTCAAGAGCACAATAATGAATTCAACTTACTATTCTGGCCACCACATCCCCCAGTTTTGAACCCAATCGAACATCTTTCGGATGAGCCAGAACTGGTTATTCGAGGCATGGATCCACCCCATCCAATAAGCAACTGGGAGCAGCTCTTGCATCCGAATGGACAAACATCATGGAACAATGCTTCCAGCAGCTAATTGAATCCATGCCATGGCAAATTCGTGCGGTTATAGCTGTTAGGGGTAGTGCAACACAGTATTGGGGGATGGAGTGTTCCTAATAAACTGGCCACTCAGTGTATAGGCTGATCAATATTTGACATGTAATTCTAAGTCCTATAGGTTAGGTTTGGAAGATTTTTTGAAAGCCTTCCTTGAAAGAATACTTTTCCAAGATATTACTTGTCGCGGAAGTCCTTTCCATTTCCCTAAAATAGAGAATAGATTCCTGAAACATTAAAGCAATGAATAGAAAATAGCCATAGGGCATCTATTGACCTTTTAACTTGAACACATTTTGTCTACCATTTCTAACTTGTTTTCTAATATGTGAACATTTCAGTTTTTTAATTTTTTATGATGGGAGGGACCGTTCATAAACATCCTGTCAGTTTTTTATTTATATAAATTCCTCCTCCGTGGTCATCGGTGGCATATTGTTTGTTTATTTATTTTTTTTTTTAACCTTCCCCCACCCTAAACATTCGTGTCAGAGAAATTACCCCTCCCCAACAAAGATTAAAATCCAGAATTTTGATTTTAAAATGAATTTGACCACATGGTCACTACTTGGCCACCCCTCTCCCCTTTGTGGTCATAAGAGGTGTAATCCTGACCCCTCCCCTCCCCCAAATTGACCGCGTGGTTTATGAACGTTGCTGGAGTGATTACCTTGAAACATCTTCCAATTTTGTTGCCTTCAAAATGGCCCCAAAATGGCACCGGATACACCGATGCCAGCAAATCTATTAAAAAAAAAAAAAAAAAAAAAAAAAAGAAGTTATTGAAACACTTCTTATAAACACTTTCAGGCGAGGCCTTCAGCACTATTGCGAATTTTATTTTATGGATTCAAAACTTCTTCCACGAAATGGTCATTTGAATTTAGGGAACAGGAAAAAAGTAATATTGGGCCATATCTGGCAAATACGGTGCTTGATTGATGACATTCGTTGAGTTATAGGTCAAAAATTCGCGAGCAAGGATTGACGTGTGGGCCGGTGCTTGATCATGGTGCAAACTCCAAGAATTGTTTTTCCACAAATCTGGCCCTTTCCAAATTTCCAAAAGAAATTTCATTGGCAACCCAGAATTTGAAATAAAGTATGTTTAATATTTTTACCATGTTTGAGGTCGACTAACAAAACCAACAGCTGTAAACAAGCTGGTGCCAAAACTTATGGTTTTTAGGAACATTGATGCCCTTTTACAGCAAGAACATTTTTTTTCATACCCTTTACGCGTGCTTTTTAAATGAGAAATTCCCGGTATTTATTTGACTGAATGTATTTTTGTATTCCTTCCTTTGGGTTACATCTTTGCATAACCCCTGACAGGGATGAAATAATTTTCTGTCCCAAAAACTCGAAATTATTTAATGTCTACTTTATATTATTCCGGCATCCGTTAACATTTACCGTCCATCTGACCAAACAGTAATTAGAATATTTAAAAACGTACTTCTGTCCACTTCTTGTCGAGTGCACTCAGCTTGTCATATTAATTATTGATTTATTTTAAAAATAACTATTAAATAAAACTGAAAATTCACTGTTGTTTAACGGAGACTGTTAGTATTTGTGAAATTTACGAAAGATTTTGTGTAGGGATGTAAGGCACCAAGCGGTAATAACTAACGGACCTGCCAGTAGTGATTCGATATTACCACGATTTCACTTAAAAGTGCCTGTGTGCCCGTGTGCGATTGAATCACTTTTTAATCGATATTTTCAAATCTGAATTTCTATAGTGATTTCTAATGAATTCTTTTGAATGCCTTTATACTTGTACATCGAGTTATCCCGGATACACTATTTTCGGAAACCAAATCTAAATCGAAAACGTTTCAACAATGCTCAGTTTCAATTTCATTTCCAGTGAGAGGATTAAAAAAACGTAAAGGGTTAATAATGATCGAAAAATACGCAAAAATTGTGGAATGGAATAACAAAAAGGGAAAGCCTATAATTCTCTAATTCTTGTGGATTAGAGGTTTTCCCCTCTTTGGTTAATAATGATGATTTCTAACACTAGTCTACACACTTTTTGCGTCCAAGACCACAGATAGTGATCTCAGGAGTAATTTGTATGTAGAATTTGAATCTGCTTTTAGATTTTTTCTATTTCCAACTTGGGAATTCCAAGTTATGCACATACGGGCTGCAATGTTCAAGTAAGGAGAAGCGGCCGCAGTGTTAAAGTATCCATATTTTGGGGCCGCAAGGAAATTTATCAGGCCCAATACTCTGAATAATTTAAAAATATTTCATTGAAACACATGAAATCTGTATGTGCTAAAGAATTATTGATGGCATATTTGAAAATAACGTGTTAAAATACTATAAATAAACGAGTTATTTTTTAAGCTACAAAAAAAAAGTTGCAAAATGTTGACTGTTGACTAGTATATCACCACTTGAACCAAGCAACGATATCTCTCTAAAAACAACAGAAAGCGTCTGTATTAGCTGGCACTCTCTTTACCGACTAAGACCACTGATGGTTCTGCTCTGTCATTCCCTGTAGATGCGCACTTTGGTAACCTTTTGCTGCTCTTTGTGTTCTCTCTTTTCTCTCCTTTCTTTCATCTCCTTTTCTTTCCCTTAAAGATATTTGTTTTTTAATTTGTTTGTTCTATTTTTGCCATATTTTTATTTTTCCTCTGTAATTGTTTACATTTGCTTAATTGTACAGTATTTCGTGTTTCCACACAGGTTCTGTGCGAACTTCGGAATATCTGATATTCTGCTTTTAATAAAATAAAATAAAACAAATAAATACGTGTAATTGCCCTTTGCTGATGATTAACCATTTTTTCATTATTTCTAAAGCAATATTGCCTCCATTGTGTAGACGTGGTATACACTGAATGGCCAGTTTATTAGGAACACCCCCTAATAGTGTGTTGCGCCACCCCTAGCAGCTATAACCGCATGAATTCGCCGTGGCATGGATTCAATTAGCCGCTGGAAGCATTGTTCCGTGATGGTGGTGGATCCATGCCTCGAATAACCCGTTCAGCTCATCCCAAAGATGTTCGATTGGATTCAAATCCGGGGACTGTGGTGGCCAGAGGAGTAAGTTGAATTCATTATCGTGCTCCTGGAACCATGACGATACGAACCTTGTGACACGGAGCATTGTCCTGCTGGAAGTAGCCATGAAGGTATGAACGTGGTTGGCAACAATGATCAGGTAGCCCTGACCATTAACGCGTTGTTCTACAGGTATCAGCAGGGCAAGAGTATGCCAGGAAAAAATTCCCCAGATCATTACAGAGCCTCCACCAGCCTGAACAGTTGAAACCAGACAGGAGGGGTCCATCGCTTCGTGCTGTTGTCTCCAAATTCTGCGTCGGCCTTCTGCATGGTGCAATAGTAAACGGGATTCATCCGACCTTCTTCCAGTCGACGACTGTCCAGTGTTTGTGATCACGGGTAAATTGGAGACGTATTTTGCGGTTTTGGGTGGAGATCAAAGGTACCTGGACTGGCCGTCGGCTGTTGTAGCCCATCCTCGCCAATGTACGGCAAATAGTGCGTTCAGAGATGTTATTCTGCGGTCCAGTGTTGTACGCCACAGTTAGTTGACGAGTCGTGACGTTTCTATTCGCACGTACAAGCATTCCCATCCTACGCTCACCCCTTGTATCGACGAGTCGTTTGTGACCACAGGCTTGTCTCTAGCTGGTTGCTTTTTGGTTGTTTAACCAGTCCTGGTAAACCCTTGAAATGGTTGTTCAGGAAAAGCCTTGAAGACGTACGTTTCGGAAATACTCAGTCCACCTCGCCAGGCACCAACTATCATCCCGCGCTCGAAGTCGCTCAGATCCTGTTTTCCCCATGGTGACGGTCAAACCACTTGCAGTTGACAGGTGTGCTCTTGCTTTATACCAACGGATTTGCATAGTCATGGGTGTTCCTAATGAACTGGCCACTCAGTGTAGTTTGAAGGGTATATGGCCATAGAAGCGACTGTCCTTGAAAGCGACTAATGAGAATAATCCTCTCCAATTACGGCCGTGAAAGCGACTGGCC
The DNA here is from genome assembly GCA_023313115.1 of Rhysida immarginata. Classification (NCBI taxonomy): domain Eukaryota; kingdom Metazoa; phylum Arthropoda; class Chilopoda; order Scolopendromorpha; family Scolopendridae; genus Rhysida; species Rhysida immarginata. The sequence continues at coordinate 1,054,838 of JAHWFO010098272.1, read as the reverse complement.
ACCAATTTAAGGATCGATATTTAGTAAATCGTTTAGTAATCGTTTAACACATCACATTACTAGGAGGCAGGTGTTGCTTTTATAAGCCATGTTTTTTTAATTTCATAGACCTTCAAATGAGGTAGGCAACGGCATCCAAATATTGGATCAAATTTCTTTGCCCTGCCTCGTACTCTTCAGTGAGTCGCCTCAACTGATTGTTCAATTTGACATAGGTCGCATTGAGAGGTGGTGGCGGAGCAGGACCAACAGCTAGCGTTGCTTTAACTTCTGAAATGGACTGCTGGTTGATGAGCACCATTATAAATTCAAATAAATTTGCGTGAGATTTCCCCACAGCCTGGTTGAAGGCGTTATGCCATCCTTCCACGTGATTAGTGGTTCGGATTTCGAAGTTTCCATAATGGTTCCAAAGAGCTCTATCAAACAAACTGTTGTCACCAATCCACGTATCCACTGCATAGTCAAGAAATCGTTCCATTCCCTCAACCGCAATCGGAGCACCCGCCATTATTTCTAGCCATGCATTGTCTATCTGTTGCAGTGGTACCATCGATAGAGCCATAACCCGTCTAATAGTCTTCTCCACTTCAGGATTCATTTGGTATTGAACATGCAGCTTGTACATTTCTCCAAAGAGCCTGAGTAAAGTGAAACTTGCAACCCTTTAACTCGGTGTTTGGAAAAAGAGCTCTAATTGTTTTTATCACGGCGACTTCAAAATCAACTAGGATTAAGCGTGGATTGAAAACAATCTGAAACTGTATTGCAATGTCTTGGAGGAGTCGGAACATCCTGAGATAAGTTGGTTCAGTTTTATCGGGCAGAAGAATGTACACAAACGGTACCACAATATTAACGATTCTTCCGTGAATTGTATAGAGCTGCCGAAATATTCTAGGAACAGTTTTGAAGGTACCGTCCATAATTATGGTATTGCCGGCACACATATGCGTGAAGAAATGTGTTCCAAAAAGTAGAATCATATTCTCACGTCCATCCTGCCTCAGTAAAAATGGATGTTGCCCATTTTTTGTTACACTCCATCTTGGTGGTATCTGTATGTCTTCTCTGCTAGCTGGTTCTCTCGGTATGATATATCGGAAAACCTCCCACATTATACAAAAAAAGCAATAATGGGGAAGGTGCATGGAATTTTTTTAATTCGGTAATTTGCCGAAGATCGACGTAAGCGTTGCGAATTTTTTTTAGAAGTGTTGAACGTTATGTTTCATCATTCCTTGATATTGATAACGAATACTATCGAAAACAATTTTTTAAAATTTTCATGCATCTTCCCCATTAACCACCAGATAGCTTCAATGACTTAATCAATGTCGAATCCCCCAAAGGTTTTAGTAATGAATCCGGGTTCTTCCTGGCAATTTCCAGTGATTCTCACACAGCATCGAGTGCATTCCTATTTATAAATGTGATGACTATTGTATATCAGATTTTTTTACATTTATACAAACAAATAAAATAAAATAAACACATATGCTAATAATGCGCCCAACACCTGGTTAGTACACCATGATTGGGGCAAATGTCCCAAAGGCTATCGTGGGGCAATTTCTAGGAATGCCCATGACAAGTACGGACGCCCTGAAAAATCGGCTGTGGCAAAGCACATGATACAGGACACGAGGTTTTACTCAAAGATTGTAGATTAATTAGAAGTGTGAGAAATAGGAATGCACTCGATGCTTTCGAATCACTGGAAATTGCAAAAATAGCGGAATTTACATCCCAACACGAACACAACCAGTTGTATTTTTTGACAAATTCTTGAAATTCAAAGGAAAGTCAATTGTCTTCTTGGTCAAGATAACATACTTGATTTTTACACAAGGGACACGAGGGTCAGGAAGGGGAGGACAAAAATTAAATTAAAGGGCAGGACCTAGCGATTAAAAATTAACCTATCGATATCGTTATAAATAATTATCGATGTTTACCACCATCCCCCTTTTTGAATGTCGCTTCCACGGCCTAACTGGGACAGATTAAGATAATCTGCATTACTCACTTTCCCTCAAAGTCGCTTCCACGCGCCTCCACGGCCAGTCGCTTCCATGGTCCTAAACAGTTTGAAGAGAGATAAAGAGAAGTCGATACTTTTTGGACACCTTTTGTCATTGCTTACCGTATGTCTTAATTGTTAATAAAAAGAATTAGTAAAAGAAAAAAATTTTTTTAATCATATTTTAACTAGAATCGTTTGAAAATTATTTATGGCCAAGCTGGAGTAAACGGAGTAACAAAAAAAACAAACCCCATAAAAAACCGTAAAAGAAAACGGAATTTTTAATATTATTTAAATATTTCAAGGGCTTTAAATATAATTTACGTAAGTTTATAATCATTTTAATTCTGGATCCAGCTCGAGCTCTTGAAATCTATCAAATTGGTCTAATAGATTTGAAGCTGTTGACCTCTTAGAATCTGCAGTGGATGATCCACAATCAGATGTTATGGACAGTAGATTACTGGATTTATTAAAGTCAGCCTTTTTATTCCCAGATTGGTTGCTTTTAAGAGATTCTATTGAACATCAACGACGGATGCTAGGCTCACTGAGAGACAATTCTAAAGAGAAAGTAATGTCAAAGATAAGAATAAAGATATAATTTACAGAGGCTGCTTAATTCATGATAAATGAATCGCAAAGTGCGCGAATGTGTTTTTTCCGTTTAATGAAGCAGCAGCACATTCGAGGACAAAAAGAAGTCACATATATATACACACACAAAAAAAAAAAATCAAGGAAGAACGAAAACAGAAGAGAAGTGAATACTTCAACAACAACGTCTCAATCCATTATTTAATTTCATTTGCATTTTCTTGGTTTTATGACAATATTATTACTTTATTTCTTTTGCATGACAGGTTAATGTTTGTTTTCTTATTATTCCGAGAAAATGCCGTGGATATGTATGCACAAATAGAGCAAGAATTTCTCATGGAAGCTTCAAGATGTCTTCGAGATCCAGATCGAAGCAATGGCTACAATGATAAGAAGAGAAGGTTGGTACCTTGCAGCAATAGATGCGTCATTTTTGTGTGAAGTAAGTTGATAACTTGTTTTCCATCTATTGTTTAGTACATATAATATGAATAATAGAATAATTTTGTCTTGGAAGAACAAATTTATAAGCTAAACTTAACCAGCATCTTGCTAAAATTGTGAGGCTATAATTTGTTTATTCTTGGAAGGTCGAGGATCATTTTACTAATAATTTAAACCAAAGTAACTCTAAATTTTTATTATAAGTTCACTTTGTAGAAGAAGATATGCGGGAATGAACATGAGAGGATTATCTGTTGAAGAATTTGTCCCGCAGCTCGAAAATGATAGCAAGCATAAGATTGCTGTATACAGGGTAGCACTGGAAATTTTTGAGGGAGTCATAAGGGTATTATTAGAGCACGTGTCATTGTTTCGATTTCAACCATTTTCAAAATGGTTCATTCCTGGAACCATATTTATTAATTGGCGAAAATAGTAATTTATATCCGCTTCTATCTCCTCGTTACGATCTGTTTGGTCGGGACACATTAATATGACCACCTGCTAGTATTTGGAATATCCACCTTTGGCGGCAAGCACAGCAGCTAGTCGACGTGGCAGAGAGTCAATAAGTCCTCGGAAAGTGGTTGCAAGTATCTGGGACCATTCGGCGATCAGTGCATCCCGTAATTCCATCACCGTGCGTGGTGGAGGGTCCAGCTTACGGAATGGTGATCGAGATGGTACCACAAATGTTCAATGGGGTTGAGGTCCGGGTAGTTTGGTGGCTATGGGAGTAGCTTGAATTCATCCACATGCTCCTCGAACCAGTCATGGACAATTTTGGCAGTATGGCAGGGAGCATTGTCCTTTTGAAAGGTGCCATCACCCTGAGGAAACACTGTCGACATGAAGGGGTGTACCTGGTCTGCGACGATCATCAGGTAACGAACAGCATTCAGTGTACCCTCCAGTGACATCAGTGAACTCACACCATACCACGAAAACATCCCCCAAGCAGTCACACCTCCCACACTAGCCTGTCGTCTGCCAACGGTGGTGTCGGGATGCCTGTTCTCAGATCAGGATGCCAACGGTGGTGTCGGGATGCCTGTTCTCAGATCAGGATGCCAACGGTGGTGTCGGGATGCCTGTTCTCAGATCAGGATGCCAACGGTGGTGTCGGGATGCCTGTTCCCAACAAGAATTCTCCATCGTCCGTCCACTCTGTTTACCAGAAACCGCGACTCGTCAGAGAAAGCAACCCTTTGCCACTCGGCCGAGGTCCAATGGCGATAGTCCATTGCGAATTGGAGGCGTTTTCGGCGATGCACAGGCGTCAACATGGGTGCTGTGATCATACGCCTGCTCCAGAGCCCCAACCTCAAGAGGGATCGTTGCACTGGCTTGGTACTGACACGCCTAGTGGCCCCACTGTTCATTTGCTGTGTCAGTTGCTCAACAATGGTACGCTGATTGGTCTTGGCCAGGCGTCGTAAACGACGCTCGTCCCTAGGATCGATGGCCCATGGGGCCCCACAGTTATCTCTTCGGTTGCTCGAAGCTGTCTGGTTCGTCCAGTCGCGGTACACCTTCACAACGGCAGCCCTAGAGCAGTTCACAAAGGTGGCTGTTTCTGAAATGCTGCCCCCCTTGGCCCGATAGCCAATTGCTGTGTTAACGGGATGCTACTACACGTCGGCTGTTGTCAGCTTGTAATGGTATGCAATGATTTTTCATCTGCATACCATGGGACGTTCCAACATGTTCGAGGAGAGGTGGTCATATTAATGTCCCGATCCTGTATAATGAAACTATTAATTTTTCTTGAAAGATTTTTGATCATATTTTTTAGGAGAAAAAACATTTGAAAATCAGTCCAAACAGATGTTCTCTTGTATGCAAAATCAATGTTAGATTTACAGATTAGCTTGTTCAATGACTACAAGTTATCATTTTTTTATTTTTTTTCCCCTAAGATTCTCTAGAAAAACCTTGTAAGGGTTAAACAATAGGCCTAATGATGTTTCAGTGTAAACAAAACCTTAAACAGATTATGCAATTACAATATATGAAGTACGTGAGAAATAGTTATGATGAAGATATCGGAAAAAATATGACAAGATTTTTTGGACCAAATAAAACGGAAGAAAATTAAACCTAACCTAACCGAACCACCAGAAGGTTTTACTGAGCATTTCTAAACTAAACAGCCTTATTTTTAAAACTCAAAAGTTGTAAATTGCTGCATAATGAGCTCGGAAAGCCTGAAAACCTACTGTCTGATATATTGATTTAAAAAATGTTTAAAAGAAGATACTTTTGTTGTTGTTTTTTTACACACTTTGGTTTTCTATTTTGTATATTAAAGTAGTGAAGTTATTTTTTAATTATATTAATGGGAAAATACAAAATATAAACCTTATGAAATATTTTCTGTCAAAAGTGAAAAATGAGATTCTGTCTCATTTTTTTTAGTATTGTCAGTTTAATTACAAATACCCTGTACTTTGATATCACAATACATTGTATTCAGAATAAAAATTGCATCAATTAGAGGAAAAAGTAGCTAACCTTTTCGCGCAATAACAACAATTGAGTTAAAAGCAGAAGTAGATATAGACGGAAAACACTTTCGTTTGTTTAATCATCTTGGAGATGCTATATTAAATCAGAGCAAGAACACAAACACGTGAATCAACTTGCAGGGCACGTAACCAAAGAGAAGTGGATTTCATTTCGTTCGGCTGCATTTCTGTGTATCTCATTATCTACATATCTGGAGTTTATTCGAACCCTTTCAGCCTGTAATAGTTAATATTGGGAAATTCGGTTTTTTTTAATAATGTCTGATTACGAATGAAAAAGCAAGCAAATTAAATGGTATAAATAAATGATTTATTGACATCGTTTGGTTTTATCCACGAGATATCCATGCCATCCAAGCATCTGATTTGTGGATAAAGAAGAAAATGAATACGATTGCAAACGCCACGAATATTAAAGTGGCCAACATACAACATGTTCCTCCTCTGATGCCTTCCTTTTCTGGACATGAAGCCTGTGTCATGGTGAAGACAGGCAATTGTCTAAAATTAAAACATAGTAATAAACGATTAAAGTAAAATAATTTTCTTATTTTTGATTCTTACAAAAGTTTAGTTACCCCTAGAAGAGTAGATGTTTGTGAAATATTTTATTTCTTGAATGATATCTAACGTGTTAATATTTTATTTCTTTATGATTAACTGGTGGGGATAATTGTAATAATTTTAACTTACCTTGTAAAAAGAAAGTCGCCTTATTTCTTCTCAATATAATCCTGTCGTTTTGTGACTATGAAGTATAACGATCGTTCAAATATTCCACTAAAGGAGGAAATTAGATTATTATGTGTATTGAAATCAAATTATTATTATTATTATTATTATTATTATTATTATTATTATTATTATTATTATTATAGAGCATTGCTTTCATTAAATTAAACTCTGAGGTTTATTAATTATTCCTATGTATAGATATGGACATCAAATATAATTATAACATAACACCCACGCGAATAGACATAGGAAATTACTATCCATAGAGATTACTATTTCAATATTGGTCACCAATATTTTATTTAAGCAATAGTGCATTTGGGATAACAATATATAATTCTTTAAATAATATTTAATTTTATGCATATATATCCGCTTTGTTAAGAAAATTAAGTTGCAAGAAAATTAATTTCAGAAATTTCCTTGCTAATTATAAACTTTTAATTTATATTCTTTAGCATAGATTTTACTTTAAATTTCCTTATTAAATAAGCAATAAATTGATTGATTTAAATTATAAATAATATTATTCAGTATAATTTACAGTTGTACAACATCAACAATCGCAAATGCCTCATCGCCAAAACAAGTAAGTCGAATTTCTTCCAGATAATAACTTGCTGACTAAACAATGAACGGTAATTATTTTTTTTACTCGAAGGCATCAATGTAAAATGTAACTTTTTCCCCCTGCACAGAATCACTTTACACAATTGTTCACGTTCGGAATATAGTGATGATATTTTATCATTGTTTTAAAGACGATTATTAATACAGAGTTTCCTCTAATTGTTTTGTTCATAACTGAAAGTATTTGAAGTTGAATGATTTTCCTTTTATGCATGTATTGATGCAAGGCGTAAAAAAGGCATTTTGCCCAGGATCTTCCGTTCGTCTGTCTGTGGAAGCATTGAGACATTCCGTTGAAATTTAAAAAAAAAAAAATAATAATAACCTTTTTTCTCAAATTTTCTATTTGTAATAGGCCTATAATAATCCTCAAAGTTAATGCATTGGTGGTTAATATTAAAAAAATGAATATTCCCTTCAGCTTTTTGTTAAGTTAAATTTTTGTGAAGCTAGTTGGTTTTCTTTTTTTTCTCTTTCCCTCTTTCTTTCTTGTCTCCTCGCCTGCTCATTAAATATCGAGCTAATTCTTTAGATTTTTCCTTTGTTTGTCTGTAACTCGATTTTTCTGGAAACATATCAAAGACTTCAAAATTTGGTTTCGCCAATTGATGAATACGAATCAGATTGGCAAATTCAAAATGGTCGAAGTTAATGGCACATGTTCTTGAGCTCCTTTGAAAAATGAAGTTAAAGTTCCTAGTTCCAGACAGAGCGACGCTGCATGCATAATTGGGCCGGAATCAGAAACTGAATTTGATGAGTATTGCCTAAGTTAGAGAATTCTGCCCAATTTTTAAATAATAATTGATAAACCAATTTACATGGTTCACTCTTGAAAATAACTTATTTTGTCAATTTTTGTTATAAATTAGGAAATAAGATGTTCAAAATTCTTATCATATAAAAAGGTACGTAAAATATTAAAAAACTTAATTATGTGAATGACACAAAAAAAGTCTTAACTTTCTTTTTGTGCTTTGCTTTAAATTTTGTTGCCGAGTGAAAAAGTGCAATCTACAGCCAAAGCTGGTATATAAATTTGTCTACAGCATATAAAAAAGTGAATAGTCCTGAAGTTTTTAATAAAATCCCTGATAAGAAGTTTCTCAAATAAGTAAAATTTCATTTTGTAAAAGTGGATGGAAAAATATTGTTAATATTAAAAAAAACAAACCCAACCAAACTAATGATGTTTTGTAGAAAAAGATCACTGGAGAGCTCTCGAGAGGCCCGATTTACAATACGACTGTTTTAAGATTGACATCGAAATTGTTAGGAGTCACGATCCAAAATGACTTAAAATGGGACAATCATGTGAATAATGTAGCCACGAGATTAAATAATTTTTATTCTGTCCGGACTTCAGCCATATCTTTCAATCTGAGAACAGTAAACTTTGGTCTATTTTCAGAGTATCATTAAATTTCTCTTCCTCTTTGGGGAAATTGGTCTGTTTCCTCGCAACAACGTATTTTTCGTTTGCAAAAATGGGCTATTAGATAAATTCTTGGACTTTCTTGTTTTGAACTAAAAATTCTTAATATTTGACAATTCTACTATTATCGTTTGATGAGATTCTATAAATAAATAAAATAACTTTTTAATTTAAAAAAAAACAACACAATATTTCTAATTGTTGACATATTACACAAATATATTTTTGTAAAAAGCAAATGACCAAAAGATATTTTTAGTTTTTAGCTCTGTTATTTTAATAATCCTGCTAATAATTTAAAAAGTGCCATTGCTCACAATTGTTTTCCCAAGAAACTATTTTTTATTGAATTCTATTGATTGAATTTATAATGGAATTGAGATTTATTTTTCAAAACATTCAATGGAATCTTATTTAAAATACGTTATAGGAAAAATAAGATATGGTATTTTTCTATGATATGTAATGATTAAATCTATATTAGCTAATTAATTAGCTATATTTCTAAATTAGCTATATGGCAACATGAAAAGAAGCCCTTGTAGCTTATCGTTGCTATTAAAAATAAAATTAAAAATAAATAAATTTTTGAATCAAAATTTTTTTTTCTGATTTTGATCCTTTCTTTTCGACTTTACACATTTGTAAGAATTTTTTTAATTGATTGTAATTTTGATGTTTTTTAAGATTTTTTTTTTTTTGTATTTGATGGTAATTTTTTTTTTGACTTTGCAATTAATGGAATTGATTTTACAATTTTAATGCTTTCTAAGAATTTTTTTAAGTGTTTGTAATTTTGACTTATCATAAGTGTAATTGTAACATAACATATTTATAAGTATTGTATCTTTTAAATGATTGTAATTTTGATGTTTTCTTTGCTGATTTGTTTGGTGTTAGTGCGTTTTTGGCTCCGGCTGTTTGCACAGCACATTAAACTTTGTAAAATAAAAATAAAGAAAAAATCTTTTATGCCGGCTCGGAAAGGCATTGAAAAGCAACGAATAACATTACTAAAATCATTTAGACAAATAACTCGTTCTGTAATCTAGTTTCTTTTGATCACCATTTTTCAATATACTGAAATTTTCATTTTCACCTTGATTTTGCATGTTTTAATATTTATCATTGATTTTAGGATACATGCAAACTAAGCTCGTGGCAGATGAAAAATGAACACCCAGAAGGGATGGTGCCACATTGCTATGAAACAACACTATGATCACAAGTACAACCTCGTTTAACATTGTTTATTGAAGATATAGGGTGTCACTTTCTTTACGCCCTGACATTAGTAACGTGTATAATCAATCCTTGCTCGATGCAAGCCTGAAGTCTGGCATGATCATGCAGATGACGAATATCATCTTGAGGAATGTCATTCCAAGCTCGTTCCACATGTGTGGATGGGTGAGAATCGTAGTTGGTTTCTGGGCTCGCTACGACTGAGAAAGGTCGATTGGAGAAAGGCCTGGTGAGCGTACTTGCCAAGGAAGTTGACGGACATGCTGTAGAGCACGTTGATTTTTACATGAGCAGCATATGGGAGGGTATTGTCTTGCTGGTACAGCATGTTTTGGAAGTAGGATTCACCATTCAGTGTCCCTTCCACGAACATCAGACGTGAGCCCGAATACCCGGCAATTCAGCCCTCATAGCCATATAGGACAGCATCGATTTGACGGTCGGTCCTGTTCTCGGCGGTATGGTATGAAAATAACCTGTGAACATACGAATATTTCATTTACAGGAAAAAGATGCTAAGCTTGTATTCAAGACTCAAAGGAAGCCTTTTTGCAAAAACATAAAATTACATTGGGACTATGTTTTAACGCACCCAGATTTAATGCGACTTCAGATATAACACAGTAGGTCATTGTGTCCCTTTTTATTGAGGAGAGTTCCGATAAGAAACAAATACAGAAATTAACCCTCTACGGATGGTATCAAAAAGTTTCGACGCTAGGCTATATACGAGGGTGTTTCAATAAGTAAAACCATAAACACTGTGGCCTTTATACAGATTATTTTTCCGGACACAAATGACTATAGCAGTTGACGCACTCTAAAATTCCAGTTCAACCAACAGCAGATTATTTTTCTACATCTTATTATCCATGCCTACCTAATTACATAAGAACGAAATGTGGAAAAGAAACTGAGTAACGAGATATGAAATACCGGATGCGTATTTCAACGTTGATCAACAGTCCAGTGACGGTGTTGGTTGCACATAATGTGATATTTGTGTGCTGTTGCTGTGTGACCTATAATACGTATTTGTGTGTAATGTTGCTGAGTGACCAGTGGTTTTTCAGCAGCCCAGTCACCCTGGTGCTCGCACTGATTTCCTAACCTACGATTTCCTTTGATACCGAGTTTCGGACTTCCCTAGTTTCGAGATGTCAGTTGTTTCGGTCTACCAGGCCCTGCAGGAGTTTGATGCTTCCTTGACGTTTCTACATCGCTAACGGATTCCTGAACCTAGACCTTTTCGTGCTATTATTGTGACGGTCTTTGCACAGTACAGGACGTTCTTAACAAAATCATCTGCACCCGACCAGACATTTATGGTATTCTGGAGGAAGGAAACTGGAAAAATTGTATACTCTATAGACACGATGCCCATATGTTAGAGGGTACTGCTTATATTTCATTATATTTCATTGCTCACGTGTATCTATATTGTGTGCGCTTCGATGGTATTTCCTTGACTCATCAAGATTGGAGCAAGAACAGATGAAGGGGGAGTTCTTGATTGGAGTCTTCGGAGTCACGAGCTAGCGCTTGCGCATTTTTGTCACTGAAAATGGCGATCAAATGCGAAAACGACAAGCACTTTATTTCAAACTGACAGAAATTTTGTATGGAAACATTTGTTTTGCATAGTTTCGACTTATTATTTTCCCTGATGCTTCAGAAAGTTGCAAATGTGGAGAAAAACATTGTGAACCCATAAGGTCTGTTTCTTCGATTTATCAATGGCCATGTTGTTGACTCTGTTGGCGTTCCCTTATCTGGTATCATGGATGTATAGAATAACTACATAACAGTTTCCTATACATCTATGTCTGGTACTACCAAAAGCCCATTAGGGTCACATGACTCGGAGCAGCGCCTGATCCGAAGCCCGATTAGAACTTTTTTCGCGAGACCCCTCCAGTCAGTGATTACCACGTGTTTAATCCATTAAAAAAATTAAAATTAAAAAAATTCTTCGAACTCAACAATCCATAAAACATCTTAAGATTTTCAAAAGTTATATTTACAGGATACATACACTGAAAATAACAAAAAGCGCGGGGCCCGATTGAGTCCAATAATTGAATCCAATCGGCCTGTGGATTCCATGACTCCATGCGAATAAGTGAACCAATTATGAGAAGAGCGTGCCAATAAACTGCTTTAGCTAAACAGATCAATCCTCAATAATTTTCCATAATGAAAATTAGAAACGGTGGAAACTTCCATTAAAAAACAAATTAATCAACCTAAGAAGATATAAGAAAAGTAGCGAAAGCATTGGTCCCCTTAAAAATGGAATAAATAACTGGATATAAAAAAAAAAACAGGTAAAAAGTGGGAGATAAAAAAGGGGTACGAAAAGTGTGCGTAAAAATGGCGGATAAAAAAGGGGTTAAATAGTCGAGAATAAAAAGTGGAATCAAACCTAACCTACCTGCTTTGCCCTTTTCCCAAGAGTCGTTCTGACGAACGATTCCATTCGAGCCGATGGAGCGTCGATTGACAACGAGATATGTTCCAACTTGTTTATTACCCGGCTCCTTTTTCGTTCGTGAAGCTCCCCTTCCCTCCGCGAAATGCCGTTCTCCCTCGGCACGACAAGAATACGATTAGCATATGAAGTTCGAGTGTGATATCGCACTCCACGAGAATCTCGAAATATTCATAACGATGAAAGCTTTGCAGGGATATCCGGCATCGAAATTCCTTAAAAAATGTCACTTGAAAAAATAAGGAATGCCATCGCATGACACCTTTCTCAGAACTTCCAAGGCAGTTCAACTTCAATGGACAAGGTATAGTAAAACTTGTAATCTCTTAACAAGAACAACAGGAAACCACTATTCCACATAAAAGATTTATTAAATCGTATGCGCATTTCGGCAGCCACGCTGCATTCCTCAGCGAATACAGGACTTGATCAGGACAGAGCTGAGGAAGGCAGCGAAATGCGCATATGATTTAATAAATCTTTTATGTGGAATAGTGGTTTCCTGTTGAGTTGTGTCCACAGTTTCTGGCTCCATTGTCTTTTATTGTAATCTCTCATTTGACTAATTAAATATTCAGCAATGTTTTTTTTGCTTGAGGCTTCAGCATTTTTGCTAATTGTTCTAGCACATCCACACACTTCAGCAGCTTGATATCGTACAAAATTATCCATTCATATTTCAGCGGGAGGTTTTACAGACAGACCTGCCACATGTTTTCTACAACATCTACTAGATGCACAAGGGACTCTCTGACGGCGGTCATGGCATCACGAAGCGCAATTAAAATACTGACTCTTGTCTCTTTCGCCGTATAAACAAATACATAAAATGAATTAAACATAATTACAATAGAGGTTGTCCCATTTGAAATGCTCTTATTTTGTTACAAGGACGTACTTATTGCGTACTTTAGTAATTTAAAACTTGAATAGATATTTCATTTCAGGAATGTTCACTAAATAATGCATGAAACGATAAAAACTAAATTTTTAATTTTGGAATACTTCTGTAGATCCTTACTGAAAAGGATTCCCTTTCAGTCCAAACTGGTAAAGATTTACACTTGAAAAATAATTCATACAAGTCTTTTTGGTACAAGTACTATTATTCTTAAGAATTTTTTACTGTCTATTTTTAATATAAAATAAAAAGAAAACGAAAAAAAATCGCAGTTGACAGGATTCGAACCTGTGCGGGAATAACCCATTGGATTTCGAGTCCAACGCCTTAACCGCTCGGCCACAACTGCCTTGATGAGTATTGTTTGTTAGCAGCATAAATCAATTGAGAATTGGTCGCCATTGTTTGCAGTAATAACTTTTAACGTTGAGCAGAATTTATATTTACTTGAAGCAGTAATCCAGTAAAAGTATGAGAATGTTATAAAATATCAGCATACACGCAAGAATAATTTTCTGTTAGCGTCATGTATATCACGAAGATGACTTTGACTGTTTAAGTCATTATATTCAGTTTCCTTGTTTAAGTACTGTCGCCGCTCTTGTTCATTATCTTTATGGACTGGATAGACACGGGCAGCCGAGGCGATGAGCTTGCTTGTGTGGACGATTGCTTGGTGGAGAGGTTGCTCTTTGTTGACGACCTTGTCCTTCTTGGGTCTTCTCGCACCAACCTTCAGCATGCACTAGACCGGCTTGCAGCCAAATGTGAAGAGTCTGGGATGAAGATCAGACTGAGGTTCTGGTCCTTTCAAGTCAGCCTTCTCAGTGTGCTCTCCTTGTTAGGGGAGCCCCATTGAGACAGGTGGAGAAGTTCAAGTATCTCGGGATTGCATTCACGAGTGATGGGCGGCAGGATAAAGAATTGGATGCTCGGATCGGTGCAGCAAGCTGTGTCAGACGTGAACTGTGGTGATCCGTGGTAACGAAAGGTGAGCTGGGAAACAAAGCCAATCTCTCCGTTTTCAAATCTATCTTTGTCCACATTCTCACCTATGGTCATGAGTCTTGGGTATGACCGAAAGAGTGCGATCGTGGGAACAAACCGCCGAAATGAGATTTCTGAGAGATGCGGCAGGTGTTACCCTACTAGATAGAGTGCACAGCAGCACAATAAGGGAGTCTTTAAATGTTGAGTCGCTACTTCTCTACATTGAGAGATCTCAGTTGTTCTGGCATGGCCACGTAATACGGATGCTGCAAATTGGTTGTTTTCCGAGCCGGTGGGTAAGAGACCAAGGGGTCGGCCTAGAACCAGGTGGCTAGTCTACATGGAGAATGTGGGTTCGAGTCGCTTGGATATTACCATGGAGGACATGCGCCTGGTGGCGAAAAATCGCGATCGCTGGAGATCTTCCATAGGGCTGCTGTCCCCACGATCTTAACGGATAAGCGGTTTGAAAAGTAAGTAAGTAAACATTTTTTATCAATCTAGTTTTTTATCCTTTTTCTCGTGGAGTTGTTATAACGTCACTTTTCCATGCTTGCAAATTGCAAATAAATTATAAAATATAAAACCAAATTATAATAGTTATGTCTAGACGACATAAAATTAGCAAAACGTTTCTCGCGAACAACTACGCTCGGAATCGCGCATCATTGATCACTTCAATGTCTAGCAATTACATAGCAATAACAATTGAAAAATAAATTTTGACGCTACAACGATATCTAAAATACTTAAATTTCAAGTTTGATTTTTCAAAATTTTTCTCCGTTTGAAATACGAGGTAGGTTCAAAAAGTTCCCGAACAAGGTAGGTTCAAAAAATTCGGAAAAAAGAAGTATGGGACACAGCATATTTTAAGCACTCTGGCCTTCGAAGTAATGTCCTTTGGCAACTACACAATTTTTGCAACTAAGTATGTTGTTGAAGGTGGGTGAGTCTTCATCATGTGGCCAGATAAGGAAAACATCGTAATATACCGCAGCCAGGCAAATGGCTTTAAGGTAGATGTAGATATTAATTTGGTGTCCACTTCCTCCATAAAGACATTGGCATAGTTGGGCGCCATTTTGAAGCCCATGGCAGTGCCTCTGAACTGGATATAATGATCATCGTTAAAGGTAAAGAAATTAAAGGTGAGGATGGTATAAGGAAAAGGCAGATGGCGTCGGTAGAAGGAACGTGAAAGGGTTTGTTAGCAGTAAGACTGTTACGGACCGTTTCAATCCCAGGACATTTTCTCTTACATTATGTTACTACTACTGCATCATTTTCCCATTGGCCTCGTTCTTGTCCTACCTCAGTACATATTCTACAGGGTGATCCAAAAGTCAATTCACTCATTCTCCTGCTTGAACAAACGAACGCGACCGCACATATTCTTGCGTTCCTTCGAAATTACTCTACCCTCAAAAACAGATTCCACTCGTTCTATTGAAATTCAAGCTGTGCGAGCTGTAGGTCCTGCTGTTGATAATTGTCACGTTTGCGCACAGTGGAAGAACTCATAAATAAAGACAGAAAGTGAGGGGGTACAAATTAAATCAAATGGTTTATTGAAATCCAATAACTACATGCATCGGCAGGAAAGACAGGAAACCAATAATCCACATAAAATGTTTATTAAGACGTATGCGCATTTCGGCAGCCACGCTACCTTCTTCAGCGTATACAAAAGAAATTGATCAGAACAAAGTAGATCTATCGAGTAGTGTCCACAGTTTCTGGCTCCATTTGCTTACATGCATCGGGCAAAGATAATGTGACATTTCAAATAACTACTACTTGTAGAAATAGCTTTAAAGTTATATTTCTTTAAACATAAATGAATTCTAAGCTTCACTACACATTAGCACTAGTAGTGAGATGGTTCAGTTAATCTTTAGCTCTAAGCAAAGAACTAAATGCAAAATGACAGATTAACGGTTCTAATTTTCAGGCATCTGAGAATTAAACTGCATATCCTAAAAATTCAAACAAATGAACGTCACGAATGTTGAGGTTTCTTTATCCAATTATCTTCACATTACTTGAACAAAACGAGAACTACGTAAATAACAGCCACTATATGGCACCAAACTATAAATATGTCCAAGTAGTCTTTCGCACACTCAATATGCAATATCTATAGTGCGACAAAACAACCCAAGTCCGATAATACGTAGGCAATTAGTCCCCATGGAAAAATTCCCATGACACGTTTTGTTTGCATGGACGAAAATTCAGGAAAAATGCGAGACACTGTAGGAGAGAAAGCTATTATGTACGCCAAATGAAGCTCGTGAAGCGTGAAGTCCGAGGGATGATGAAGTTCAACGGTGAGATATCGGTTTCTGCATCCAAGTCGTAATTTTCCGTTATCTGGATGGAAACCTTTTTAATATCGTGTGAACTCCATTATTATTTGTGGCTGGTTCATCAAACCTCGCTGCAACACTTTTTGTATGTGATCTCTTTTTTTCAACAAAGCGAATTTTCCTCTGCTCTTCAAACATTTCAAAATCACCACGTGATCTCTTGTATTCGCTCCTTCCGATACCTCCCAAAATTTTGGCGTGGCAATAATAATCCTGTCTGCATTCAATATCATCTAATTACTGTACAAATTGTTAAAATGTGTTGCAATAACGTTCCGCATTAACAGTGGTGCAACGCGTTCGTTTGTGCAAGCAGGGAATGGGGACCACTTTGAATCTTTACTGTAGGCTCAATCAGTGCCGCATTGATTAAAGAATATCCACTGCAAATTTGACGTCGGTATATTTATTGGTTTTCATTTTATATACAGTCAGACCTCGGATATTCGCGAGATTAGGTTCCAGAACCCTTCGCGAATGAGGAGGATTCACGGATGTTTGGTATAGTCACTAAAAATGGTAATATATGCTTTATTTCTATGGTTGAAACCCTAAATATGATCCTAGTCATGCTCTCAAACACTTTTATTTCATTTAAAAGTTAGTTTAATTCATTACACTTAAAAATACAACAACAAATGTTTGTTGTAAAAATAGAGTACAGTACCGCCTAACGGATATTTGTCACATTATCATAGTTACACTACAGTATACAAAATGTTACCCCTACTAATTCATAGAACAGGCATTGGCAGCCGTTTTCTTTTGCATTCACAGTAAGATAAAATGAGTAAACGAACGCGGATGTGTGAAAAAATCGCGGATGCAAATAAGTGCAGTTCCAATGAAATTTTCGCGGATCTGTGAATTCGCGAATCACGAAGCGCGAATGTCCACAGCGTTTATTATATCTTAGCAATTAATTTAAACCATGGTCAATAAGTAAGGCCATGTAAATAAATCTTATTTGCTGACCATAGAAATACGAATAAAATTAGACTAGGCCCTATAAGACTGTCACACCGCCATTGGCAGATAAAGTCATTAACCCTGGTTTATTCCTAGTTCAACGACCACCTTTACCACAACAGATCGGCATGTATCAGGTTTGACTTTGTGAATACGTTGCGCAATGCGTGACCACTAAGTTTGCAATCCGACCACAGAACACAACATTTTTCAGATAACCCCACAGCCAGAAGTCACAAGGATTAAGATCAGGTGAGCTTGGTGGCCAGTATTTTAAAAAAGTGTCTTCGAACCAGCGTTGGCCAGCGAGTAAAGCCAACACCACCTAGACAGAAGGCTTGATAACGGAAACGTCATACATTGTTACATCATCTTTAGTCGACCATTGTTAATCCTATTTCTACCAATAATAAGCCCTAAATTTGGTCGACTAATGATGGTGTAACAATGTATGATGTAAAGAACATAAATGGAAAGAAATGACAGTAGCGTCGGAACCTTTGATGTTACTGGCAGCGCTTTCCCTCCATTTTGATGGTGGTTCCCTCGGACGGGGTATTGGCAACATTACAAATTTGTATGTAAAAATAATTGTTTAGGATATAATTATATAGAAATAAAAAAAAGAAAATTATACTAATAAAATACATTATCATCTCAATATTTTAGCAAATTTTTAGAGTTATTTTTATTGTTAGATTTTTTTAAAAAAAATCAAGTATATGAACTGTATATAATTTATATGAAGAGAAATTTTTTTCCTAATTTTTAAGTGGAATATTTTTAAATATAATACATTCATAATACAACAAAGAGGAATTGTACTCATTTAACTTGTGAAATCTTCCATGTCTATTAAAATTAATGTTAGCGTGATTATTTTGTTTTTGCTGCTTTGGATATTGCTAATGTAGCCATTATATAATAATACAACATAACATTCACAATATATAAACAATGTACCGAGTGGGCAAGAAATAACGTGAGGTGTTCAGAGCTCGCTAGCGGGAATTCTATTAGGCCAAATGCAGTACATTTTGGTGTATATACTTAGTGGAACATGCAGTTTCGATTTCTGCAAAAAAAAAAAATAGTACCAAAAGTCGCCATAGGGGGCGCTTATTTCAAGAAAACAATGAATACCTAATTGTCAAATGAACAAATACCGTACAAACCAACTTTAGTAACAACAATAAACAGTGTTTTATTTTTAATTACAAATGTGTTTCAATATGACCACCAGTGTGCTGTTGCAATAGCTGCATGCGGTACACGACATTTTCTACGGCAGCTCGCAGCATATCTGCATTAATTAGTCTGATATGTAACGTTATTTGATCCTTTAAGGTTGAGAGGTCAGGAACATGTGCTTGATACACAAGGCTTTTCAAATATCCCCTTAACCAAAAATCACAAGGGTTGAGATCAGGCGACCTGGGTGGCCATACCATGGGAAATGCACGACTAATTATTCTGTTGTCTGAAAAACGTTCTCGCAAGATCTGCTGCACCTGACGTCTGATGTGCGGTGGCGCACCATCCTGCATAAAAATGGTAGAATCCAGACAACCCTTTTCCTGCAATCGTGGTATCACAAAATTCTCAAGCATATCGGCATACCTGGCAGAATTGACGGAACAAGTCACCGGTCCACGGGGACGGATTTCTTCAAAAAAGTACGGGCCGATGATGAAAGAAGCAGTAAAGCCGCACCATACTGTTAGTTTCGGTGAATGCATAGGAGTTGGCAGACACACTTGTGGATTTGATGCAGCCCAAATACGGCAGTTGTGGGTATTGATATCAACATTCAAATAAAAATGTGCCTCATCACTCCATAAAATTTGCCATGGCCATGCATCATCCACTTCCATACGTGCTAAAAATCTCAACGAAAAATCAGTTCGGGTACGTTCATCTCCAGGAAGCAATTGTTGAACAGGTGTGAGTTTACAGGGATAAAATGTCAATATCTTATGCAATATTTTCCTCACCGTCGAATATGGGATATCTGTTTGGCGTGCTATTGCGTGTGCACTGCTGGTACCCTGCACAGTAGTCATCTCCTGTTCCACAACAGCAGTTGCAACTTCTTCAACGAGGTGCTGCCTAACCTCTATTCTTGCGAGAACGATACGAGAACGTCGTGATGTGACGAGATGCTGTGGTGCAAACTAGCTCACCCACAAGGTTGTTAAAGAGAAGGTGGCCTCTATCGGGGTGATCGATGGTCCTTGGCTGCTGACGTGTGACGTCAACTGGAAGGTTGGAGCAAACGAACGCCATAGAAAACTATAGGGAAGAGCGGGAGGACCCTTATTTTCCAGCCTATTTCTACAATCTATCACCAATATAATTGAAAAAAAACATGCCAAGGTTTTATATAATTAATTTATTGGAATAATATGTGTTTAAAATTCAGAGATTACAAATGAAAGGTCTGTTTATATACATTTGGCACTGAAATACAGCAAATACTGCAACAGTGAGGCCACCTCATCAAAGCAATTCTTTAACGATTAACCTGTTACAGTATTCAATCATTTAGCATTAATGCTATTACACCATTAAACATCTGCCAATACTTGTATGGTTGTAAAAATATGATCGGAAAAAAAAAGTAATGCCTACATACCCGATTACTTTCTGTTTGAGTCTGAGCACTTTCGCTTTGCTCATATTACAATTTGAGAGTGAAAGCGTATCCAACCTCGTCGTTTTTCCGAACGTGGTTTACAGTTCAAATGAATCTGAAGCCACTGAACAGGTTTAATTACTTGCTACGAGTGAAGGTGGTGAAGATGAAAGCGAAAAGTATTCTGTATATTTTATTTTCTAAACTTCTCTTTCAGGTTTCGAATTTTCTCTTAACTTTCGATTTTCTCGTAGTGCAATCTGTTGGATTTTTGCGTTTTAACACTCGTATCAAGAGCACATCTCCTGCTCGTTATGAGTATGCTCTTTTTCATTATAAGAAGGGGTGGGGGGTTTGCTCATTTAATGAAATTTTGCTCGTATCTATTGCCATGAGAAGAATAAATGCATGGAAATATAATAAATCCACTCTATATTATAATATTGGACTAAAAATAATAAATAATTGCGTTTATTATTAGCAAAAGCACATGGAACTCCAGCCACCTTAGCTTTAGGTTAAAAGGGGCAGATCGCCTGCTGCCAACCTTCCAGGTGGCGTCACAATCCCAGAAGGCAATGCGAGTGCTTTTGAGAGAAATCGGCTGATAGAGGCCACCTTCTTTTTAACAACCTTGGCTCACCCATGTTTCTAGGGCTTCTAGCTTCTGTCCAACGAGCTAGAATACATTTTATCTGTATTCTATCTCGTTGCTTCTGTCTAGGAGTGTTGGTAAAGCGCCATCTATTGCAAAAAATTCGAAATTTTTTATTTTTTTTTTTGCTTATGCCATACCATTTCCTCCTTCTCCGTGTATATTGAGGTCAAATTTCAGGTCATTCTGACCAGTCACTGAAGTTCTTTATTTTACAGCTTTTTAAAGTTGAACTTTAATTATAATCACCCTGTATATGTAAAAAAAAAAAAAAATAAAAAATTTAAGAAATATCGCAGTTGGCAGGATTCGAACCTACGCGGGAATAACCCATTGGATTTCAAGTCCAACGCCTTAACCACTCGGCCACAACTGCCTTGTCACCAACTCCTTGTTAGGAGCATAAATTACGTGAGAATTAGTCATTATTGTTATTTACACTGAAAACACGCGTGTCATGTTCGGTCCTGCACAGTTATCAAAGCAGAGCTTTGTCCGAAGCTTGCATAATAGAGATTCTAGCTAATTTGGAGTCAATGTCAACACCAAGAAAATTATAATTATAAACCCAATCCAACTGTTTACCATACAACAATGAGTGGCTCCTAATTTCTTTTTCTTCTTGCTAATAAGCATTACCTTGCGCATCTAACATTTAAATAACAGTTGCTAAATCAAACTTATAGCGAAATGACCGTAATGTTTAACTTCAACCGCCATTGTGGTCATGTTCCAGAATATATAGGACATGTGCATGTGTGCCTATTATAACTGTTACTTAGTTTTTGATGCTCTATCTAAATGTGAAGTCAAAATGAAAAATTCTAAAAAACTTAGGCAACAGAACGATCTTTGAAAGCAATTATTCTCTCCTGAAAGATGCGGTTTCAGACTAACGTTTACGGGAACATTTATAATACGAGCTCAATACAATTCTTGATTTGAGGCAACTATTTCAGGACCACCTTGTATAGAAATACACAAAAAAGCTAGTAAACAATGGATATTGAATTTTATAACTGCAATAAAGGAGAAGATGCTGACTAATGGCTCGCTTTGATATTGTTGCAGTGAGCTGCTACAAACTCCATTATTCTAAAAATGCATAAAATGTTGAGAGAGGTCTCCTCTTCTTGGTGCTACATTTATCCCACACAGATGGACAATAAGACCAAAGTGTCATGCACTGCGTGCAAAACTGATCTGGAAACGGCACATATGGTTCCGCAAAACTGTAGCCCATGATGCGTCATGTGGTCAAAATGACATTTCATTTTCGACCCTAGATCTGTTTACAAGTTAATGGCACCACCTTTTTTAATTAACCACTTGTTTAATAAAAGTACTATTTAAGCTAAAATCATTTCACCTTGTATCAGAAAGAATTGTGCTTGTTCTGTTTTTTTTTTGTTGTTGTTTTTTTTTATTTATTTATTTTTTTAATTGAAAAACTAGAAGACACTTCTATGCTAAAAAGGCTTTCTTCACCCTACTTAAAAGCGCCCTCCTCCTTTACTGCGGTGAAACTTGGAAACTGTCGATTGAACAGGCTGTTATCTATATAGTAGGCTGTGATTATACGGACTACTGGCAATCCTCGTGCCAGGGGGATGAAACTCATAGCTTTTTTTGTCAAACTAAGATGGCGGCGCTATGAAGACTGCTTGCTAATGTTTTCTGCATTTTGGCGTTTTAATGACAAAATTATAAATATAAATGAGTAAATAAAATAAAATATTTATGATGGAATTTGATAAAAATTCATTAAATAAATAAAAAATAGCTAAAATTTAATTAAAATATAAAATAAAATAAGAATAGATTAATTAAATGATAAACATATGCAATAAATAAAACCAAATAAAATAAAGTTAATAATTAATTAAATAAACTTGGCTAAATGAATAAAAAAAAGTAAAATAGTTAAATGCACAAATTAATAAAAAAAAATCAGTAAAATAACATTTAAATTTAATCAATGCTTTGAAGACATTGTTACAACATGCCTCAGCGAAAATAAAATTAATTTCACGTATTGCTAAATCGGAAATATCTTATCTTTTTTTTATATATATAATTTATTTTACCACTTTGTAGAATCACCTTTTGCCGTAATAACAGTCTCAATTTTTTGGGGCGATGATATTAGTAAGATCAGGGCAAAGTTCCTGTGTAATATATTTCTAGCACTTTGGATGCATTCAGTGAGATCTTTTTTGTCCTTTGTCAACGGTTTCTGTATTCTATTTATCACCATTGCCCATAGATTTTCGATTAGATTCATGGCAAACTTCCTGGCCATTTCAGGACACTTATATTTTAATTAAATTTTTGCCATAGCCTGTTCCAGATTTAGGTCACCTAACAGTCTGGTCATCCTTCAGCCAGAAGAAAAGACAAAAAACATTGTTTACAAAGAGGTTCTTAGTATACATGAAGAAAAAGTACCAATCATGAAGCTTTATAAGCTGGTACACTATCCTGTTTGAAAAGAACATCTTCAGATGAACAGATCTTCTCAATAATTGAGTGACAAAGAATTCCATCATTTCTGTATAAACTTCTGTATGGAACCGGCTGTTCACAAAAAAAAAAAATCAATTCACCAACACTTTGACTATTAAAACAACCCCCATAAATCATATGGTTTTAAAGGGTGTTTTACTTCTCGGTTGACAGTTGAAGGCAGAAAAACATTTACAAGAAATCTATCCAATTATTTATTGGAAATCACTATATCGTTCTCAATAGCTGAATTGTACTTGCAACTATCATAATTAAATATGTAAAAATGAGAATAGAACAGTATTTAAAAATGTTAAACAAACAATATGCAAACAAAAAATTAAAATATGCCAAAAGAGTTTGAAATTATCTTAATAAAAGAAATAATGACTTCACAAAAGGGAATTTTTTTGTGTACATATCTAAACCCTTTGTTTATTGGATGAATAAATGTCAAATTTCAAAAATTTCGAACAATTAAGTTGTTTTTTAAATATAATCTACAACAGTTAATTTTCTACTTTAAATTATTATTCGTTTGTCCTCCTAAAATTACTAAAAATAAAAGAAAATATTTAAAAAACTTTTTTATATATTTATCCCCCTTCATCCATTCTTGTTTTTACTTTTAAAAAAAGTATTCCTTTTTGGTTTAAAATGTGAAATAAAAAGTTAAAATAAGAATTCATAAAATTAAAAAAAGACAAAGATGTAGCAGGGCATAATTTTTTTTTCATTTTAAAATTTACAAGGTATTATTATTATTATTATTGAAAGAGTGAAAGAAGAATAGTGTGAAAATTAAAATTTAATATGAAACGCGCGCTCTATTTAAGGACACTGAACGTTGGAAATGCCATATTAAGCCAGAACGTCGTCTGCTTTTTCTTCATGTGAATCGAAGCGCCGCCCTGGCGAGCACTTGATCCCAAGTCCCTTGATTTAGCATTGAGTTTCTACCTCTGGTATATATCTATCTCTATGCCTCGTGCTGTCGATGGCTGCTGCCTGGGCTCCTGTCCGGTCCTCACGGTCCTTGCTCGTGATAGCGTAGAAAATTCTTTCCGGGAATCTTGTGCGGCGTCGACGTGCTCGTGGGCTTCCTTCCGCTCCGCAATCGTTCGCTCGCCGTCGTCTCTCGTCGCGGGTTCGTGGCCTGGCTGCTATTTCCCTCGTGCTGCACTTTCTGTATTCGTGGCACTCAGCGACTTCTTCTGTCGTCTCGGAATGGCAATGCGTGGCCGGGGAATAAGGCGAGGTTCCCTTACGACCTTCCTTGCTCCTCCTGCGTTCTTGAGGCGAAGTTTTTCTTCCCCGTCGCCGATTCAATCTGCCTATCGCAGCATTTTTTTCGCTACCCTCCGCCATCGAAACTGACTTCCATCTACCCTTTTTCCGCCCGTGTCGACGCCATCCTCGATTTTTCTTATCGCCCATTGGCCGATATCTTTTGCTCTCGACCAATGAGCAATCGGCGGAACCACGGACTCCAGCGGGGAAGGTCGATCGCCGAGCACTGTCTTGCTCGTTCCCGATCGCCTCTGATTTTGATGACAATCTTTTATTTTAATGATGTAACACTTTGGCATTTCAGACAGTTCTTACAAGTTTGAAATGCATTGAAAAATTAATTAGTAGTAAGTTTTCTTTCAGTTTATGTTTAAATTTCTTCCGTGTTTAATAATAAAGAGCACAGATATCATTACATTTTTAACATTTGTTAAAACATTTATAAATCCTTTTCAATAGTGAAAAAGTTCTTTTGAAAAAAAAAAGCCCTTTTAAACTTGTATACAGAGAATAGGGAAGGAATGTGATTTCACGTGTCAAACATGATATATGATATATGAACCCTCATTGTATTTTTAGAAGTAGTGTAATCATATTAAATTGCAGCGGGATATTATTTTTTTGTGTTTTCCAAATTTTAATTTTTTTCATTTTATTTGTCTCTGTATCTTCAGCGCTTGTTAGCTGAGTTAGTTTCTCTGCTAGAAACTTTCTTTCTTATTGGACATGCATTTTATATTTCCCTTCTTATTAGGAATTTTGATCTCTCCATCTTTCTGAGAAATAAGGTTGTTGTTGTTGTTGTTTTGTTTTCTTTCTGAAAAAGCTTTTCAATTCTCTCTCCAAATTATCTGAAGACATCGTTCGATTACACGCAGTTCCATCCACGAATGAATAATTTAACGAAAAAAAAAACAAGAGAGAAATGTTAACTCGGGATTCCAATACAACTTCCGACATTAAGGAAAATTCATTTCCGAGCTCCTATATCACTTTAATTAAATTACTTTAATTAAGATTTTTTTTCATCTCTTGAAAACAAGTTATTTTTCCCAATAAGACTTATTTACGTATTAGATATGATATTAGGTATTTTGAAGGAATACACTTTAAAAATAATTCGAGGAAGGAAAATAACGAGATTGAAAAGCGTTTCCTTGGAAACGGATATTAAAAAAAAACTTCATCATTACATTGGAAAGAAAAACTTCAGACTAAGCCCAGTGAGGAGATAAAAGAACGTTCAGGAAATTTTTATCATAACACAATCAACAAATGAGTGTATCGGTTTTGTATGGCTGAAGGCAGCAGCGCTTAACCGCAATATGACGAAGTTTTTTTGAAAGTGTGCAGTCGATCGAAAATTGAAGGCGACAGCAACATGATGCCACAATCCTCCGGAGACGATAGGTAGCATTCTGAAAGAAGTTAGGCTTGGGGCTTATCAACTCAATCAAATGACGGCAAACATCGCTTATCCATATGAACAATCTCCGCTTCAAACAGGAAATTTGACGAGTTTGCAATAAATAATAAAGAAAAATTGTTTTCTGTTTTACTTGTAATCCCCAGACGCTTTTGCTAGTCGATGAACTTACAAATATTTTAAAATTTCATTTGATTAACAATAATATGACCATATCTTTATGGTCAGTAACAATGTCTTGGCCAAGACACCAGTTCGTTTTGGTTTTTTTTAGCAAAACTATACTCTTGCACTGCATAGCAAAGACAGCTACAAAATTCTGGCAGAAATTTTCACATCAATAGGAGATAATAGGAAAAAATTCTTTTATTTTGCAAATATTAGACGGATTTTAAAGAAAATTACATTTTACACTCTGTCGCTATTCACATAGAATCAGTCTATAGGACAACGTATGCGTTTAATCTTAAAAGCATGGACCCTGTGTTCTTCGCCTTGCAAGGGGGGTGTTGCTCCACATCTCATCGCACACGTTCCATGTTTGCAGTAAACATTGTGTTAATGTTAAGAGCACAATTTATACAGGTTGACGAAAAACAAATGGTAGATAATGATACATATAATAGATCATGGTATAGTGATGCATTTTGTTCCTATGAACATGGATCCGAATTTGAACGCTGAGATATGAACAGAAATAAAAATGCCGCTACCAAGATCAACATGTTAATAACTCAGGTTTTATAAGATCTAGGATGATGAAATTTGGGGAAATAATAGGGTACATAAAACTATGTCTATCGTTAAAATTTGATCGAATTCCAACGAGTAGTTCCCGAGTAACGCACTCAACATCGTAACACGTGCTGGTTAGTACTCGCATGTGAGCACTGTTACGACTTTGGATGCGTAACCTGGAAACTACTTTGGATGCACTCAACATCGTAACTTTGAATGCGTAACCTGGAAACTACTCGCTGGAATACGATCAAATTTTAACGGTAGACACAGTTTTATGTACCCTATTATTCCTCCAAATTCATTATCCTAGACTTTGCAGAACCTGAGTTATTAACTTGTTGATCTTGGTGGCGGCATTTTTATTTCTGTTCATATCTCAGAGTTAGCGTTCAAATTCGGATACAAAATTTAGTAATACAGAAACAGTTATGTTTAGAAACTTTTATTTTAATGATGTAATACTCTGACATTTCAGACAGTTCTTACAAATTTGATAATGCACTGAAAAATTAATAGAATTACTAAATTTGGTAGTAATTTTTCTTTCTGTTTATGTTCAAATTTCTTCCGTATTTAATAATAAAGAGCACAGACATCATTTCATTTTTTAAATGCTTTTCAATAGTGAAAAAGTTCTTTTGAAAAAAAAAAAGCAGTTTTAAACTTATATACAGAGAATAGCGAAGGAATATGATTTCACGTGTCGAACATAAAATATTAACGCGTGAATAGTAAAATATACAGACAGAAGTTAACTTGAAAAAAGCAAAAATGTAGATGGGTATCCTACTTTAAAAAATGGGCCGAAAAAATTATTATTTAATAAAAATACGCAGTCGACAGGATTCGAACCTGTGCGGGAATAACCCAATGGATTTCAAGTCCATCGCCTTAACCACTCGGCCACGACTGCTTGTACGTAATAATTTTTTTGAAACTACACAAGCAGATTTATTTTAACGATCCCATAACTTTTTAATATTGTGGAGAATCGTATATTATTAAGTTGAAACTCTAAAAATACATAGAATAACGCACATAAAAATGGGAAAATAGCGATGTAATAACATAAAAAGAGATATTGCTTGGTAATGTGTTACGAATTGAACACCCACGCACAAATTTCTTTAGAAGGATGGTATTGAGCGACGCAGATGACAAAAGAGCAAATGCATCCCACAATATATGTAGATAATTGTAGTTATTATATGGTAACCTTAGAGTAGAGGTAAATACCTTTCCTCAGAGTCCTCCAAAAGCAAATTTGACCTCAAATTTCGACTCAAGATACCTCACTTATTATTATAATTATTGTTTTTTTTTGTTTATAAATCATTTTTCGTGAAATAAATGCATCATAAATTAGTATCAGGAATAAATAGACAAGTTTGTGAAACATATTATTTCATAAACTCCTCATCTATTCCTGTTACTCGCAGCCGCGGCCATCTTGGGGACGTTACTTTATAGGTTTACCTATTATGTGATATGCTATACTCGCATAAATTGTCTACATAATTTAATTTCTTTAAGGTGGAAGGGGGGAGGGGAAGGCCTATGATCTTCTCCTTGAAAAGATGTAATTCCGTCTGAATATCTGATGACTGTCACCAAAGGCCGAGGACATAGCCTATCACTTACCCTCACTGTATCTGCCATCTTTTGTGCATGTTTAGCAAATAGGGATTAAACGTAAATGATAAGTGCAAGGCGATGTTTATCGCCAAGAAAAGAAAGGAATCTCTTTAAACGTTGTGTTATTTAAGTGTGTATTATTTTTCGAATCCATATTTAATTGCATATCATATATTTTCGATGATCTGCAAATTTTTCATTCTCTTAAAAGGAGAAACTTAATTCGTATATTTGATACACCTAAAAATTAAAGCGAAATGGCTCCGAAGGCGAGTTGTGATATAGGAATCTAGTATTTACATATCTTTTATTACATCTAATTTAAAGAGTTAATAAATACAACTGAAAAATAAAATAATAATTAACAAATAACAAAATAATAAATATATAAGTATAATCAAAATAAAACTAAAAAATCAAATAAAGAGCTGACGTTTCGGATAGAGCCTATCCTTTATCAAAGCAAAAAAGGATAATTCTCTAAAAGCAAATAGAATATTAGAGAATTATCCTGAAGTTATGAAATTAGTACTAACGGACGGGTTTATATATAGTTTGCATGGGGAATAGTAAGGCGTTATTGGCTGACAAACAAGAGAACAAATGAGATTAATTAGACGAACTGTTGGGATAGGACAAGACGAAGGACAAATAGGAAATAATAAGGGGGCGGCGAGAAAAATGTAATAGGATGAAACGGCGAAAGTGTTCTGGATGAACCATGTTCTGGACGGCCGTGCACATTCCGTACAAAGGAGAAAAATGAAGCCGTGAATGCAGTGATTCAGCGAGAACGGCGGGTAACGACTAGTGGCACCGGAAATAGACATTTCATATGGAACTGCACACTACATCATCCACGAAGACCCTAAGTTTCGGAAAGTGTCAGCAAGATGGGTCCCTAAGCAGCTCACGCCAGCGCACATGGAGAACCGCATGGCATACAGTTTGGGGCATTTGCATCGGTACCACAAACAGGGTCACTCATTCCTTATCACCGGAGATGAAAAGTGGGCATTTCATTACACCCCCGAAACGAAGCTACAAAGTATGGACCAAGATGTATGGTGTGGAAACACACCGAGTCTCCCCCTTCAAAAATTTCAAGACAACGCCTTCAGCAGAAAGATCATTGTTTTAGCTCTGTATTTTTTAAAAAGAAAACGAAAAAGACATCGCAGTCGACAGGATTCGAACCTGTGCGGGAATAACCCATTGGATTTCGAGTCCAACGCCTTAACCACTCGGCCACAACTGCCTTAGGAAAACTATTTTTCTTAGCAATATAAATTGAATTGAGAATTGATCGACATTATTTGCAATAATAATTTTTAATGTTTATACCATAATTTATATTTACTTAAAACAATAATGCAGGAAAAACGATTGTATGAACATGTTTTTAAATATCAGCATGAAGGCAACAATGCTTTTCTGTTATTGTATTGTCATGTACACCATGAGAATCTTATTAAAGGGTCAAGTATATTTTCAACAAAACGGAGCCACATGGCATACATCAACTAATTCATGGAACTGATCGAAAGTTTCTTTCCTGACCGGATAATTTCTAAAAACCTGTAGCCACCGAGATCTTTGGGTTTATGATCATCTGACTTCCTTTTCAGCATTGATTGTAGAGGCGCGTAATATCCCAAATATTCTCTGAGGTATTACAAATTGTTGTTAGCATCATTCTTGTTGAAATAAAGAAGAAAGAAATGTGTTAGTTTTATTTGAATCAGCCTGTAGAAGTCATTTTATACCAATTAGTGATCTGCAGTCTCAGCTATTCAACATATTTTTTCGATCACATTTCTTCCGCGATTCACCTATTCTGTTCTTTGAATTCGCATTGAGATTCACCTATCCTATTCTTTGAAACCCCTTTATTCGCATTGTGTACATTGCATGTCATCTCTAGTCTCTTTGGCATTTTTCACATTAAATGGCTCTAGTGAACAGAAGCTGCCTCCTTCCCAGTGCACTTCCAAGACCAGTTATCACGTAAATTCCAGACTGACTGGTTGTTTGTATACAGGGTGTCCAAAAAGTCTGGTAACATGGCAGATATCTGAAAGGTACCATGTAGGGGAGATCTGATGAGTGTGTTTTTTAGGGGGGGGGGGGGGGGCCCCCAGGGAATTTATTGCCGCACTCAAATTTGACTGACCCCCCCAAATTTAAGGCCATTCATTTGCTAACTCGAAAGCTATTAAAGATAGAGAAAAATTTCCAATTGCTACTCTGTAGAGCAACACCACATTGGTCTAAAAACAATTTTTAATCACACTCTTCCCCTTGAAAATTTTGAGAAAATGGGCGAGAAAGAGTCACTCAAGGAAAGAAAATTCCCAACGGTGTGCTTCACTGCAATTCAAATGTGTTAGAAACCTCAGCCAACCTGACCTTGAGTGACTCTTTCTCGTCCATTTTCTCAAAATCTTTCAAGGGGAAGGGTGTGATTAAAAATTGTTTTTAGACTAATGTGGTGTTGCTGTACAGGGTAGCAATTGGAAATTTTTCTCTATCTTTAATACTTTTCGAGTTAGCAAATGGATGACCTTAAATTTGGGGGTCAAAGTCAAATTTGAGTGCGGTATTGAGTTGGCGGGGCGCGGCCCCTGTTACCTACAAACCACACTCATCAGATCTCACCTACCTATCAGCTTTGAGATATCTGCTATGTTACCAGATTTTTTGGACACCCTGTATAACGTACCCGGGTCAGTGTGACTCGCTCCACTTTATAAACTTTATCAGGGTACAATTTTTATGCAGATAGGTTTTATTTTTCTGAGTTATTTCTCATTTTCATTTTCTATTTCTGGATGAATATTGCAGTGACTATGTCAAATAGCTCAAGACAAAATATAGATTTCAATGAAGATAGAATTCTTGTCCCTTTAGATGAATCGGTATATGATATTGTAGGTGAACTATCCAATTTGGAAGAAAGTGAACAGTCTGCAGTTGAAGAAGTTTTGGAGCAGCAATCCTAATTTGTTCTATGGTAAACAGAGTATTGAGATTTGCTGAATCAAAATATAGTAATATAATATACTGTTATGTTTAGAAATGTTCATCCTAAATGCGATATTTTAATATTTCGGTCAATATAAAAAACACGTCATATACCATAACACTTTCAACTATGAAAACCATTTGTAAATCCTTTTCAATCGTGAAAAATTTATTGATTAAAAGAAATTTCGTTTTATACTTGTACATTGATGAGTGACGAATGGAGGAGAGAAGGACGAGACACAAGAACCCTTGAATACAAAATTAATAAATCTTAATAATAAAAAAAATAAAAAATAAAAAAACTGAGAATGAGACGTCAAAAGTATTATTTCAAAAATAACTCGCAGTCGACAGGATTCGAACCTGTGCGGGAATAACCCAATGGATTTCAAGTCCATCGCCTTAACCACTCGGCCACGACTGCTTATACATAGTATTTTTTTTGAAATTACATCAGATTTAATTTAACGACCCCATAACTTATTAATGTTATAACTTAATTAAGAATCCTATACTAATACATTGAAACTAAAAAAACTTTTTAACAAAAAAAAAAAAAAAAAAAATTAAACCGACGAAAAATGAAACTGAAAAGCGAAAAAGAAACTGAAAAACGAAAAATAAAATAAATCTTTTTAGTATTAATAATGATTAATAAGTAAATTTCTAAACTAATTTTTCTATTTAACTAATTTTGAGTCGGAGCCAAATTATCAATCAAGCAAATTAATAATTACTGCACAAAGCGTAAGAAGCGGGATACGCGGAAGTTGTCGAGCGTTCCGGAAGTTAATATCAGCGAGACAGCTCTTCACTCTCATTTGAAAGCCTGATTGTTAGTTTGGCTCCGACTCAAAATTAGTTAGGTACTTAAATTAGTTTAGAAATTTACTTATTAATCATTATTAATACTAAAAAGATTTATTTTATTTTTCGTTTTTCAGTTTCTTTTTCGCTTTTCAGTTTCATTTTTCGTCGGTTTAATTTTTTGTTTAAGTTTTCATTTTTTAATTGTTTGTGGATAAAATCTACAAATTCTAATATTATCTACTATAATTTTTGTTTGCTATTACGTACTTACTCACCTTACTTGAACTATTAACTATTCTAGGAAATAGTTATGTACTTTAACAAATACTTGTTATTCATATTGTGACGTTGTCAGTTGTGTTATTATTAATTTTGATTGTAGTAAAGTTTTGTTATATGTATTTATCTATTTAGAGGCAGTGCAAGAATCGATGTTTCAGAAAACAATGAAATGATAAATCGATACTTCGATAACCATCGATTTAAGAATCGATGTTTTGCGCACCATGTGGGCGGTTAGGCCTACCTTTCGATTCCTCTCTTTGTTCTTATGATAGATTCTTATTTATTCCTTTTGTAAATTAATTTTGATATTGCAGGAATCTCGAAGCCTAGAACACTTTATTACTCATAGGTTAGCGTATATTTTGTTGATCCTGAATTGTGATATCTGTATTTTGCCATTTGTGAATTATGTCTAGGCTAAGCTTATTGCTTTGCATGCTGGGAATGTGTATCACTTCTGATCTCAATATCGATCCTTTCCCCCCCTGTTCCGGAAGTATTATGGATAGTTCTGACCTCGCCACCAGAGGGAGTATCCCAGGATTCATTGCGAATTCCGTTCTGATATAAAAGGGGAGCGGGAATTTTGAAAGGCATTCCAGAATCAGTCTTCCTGACCAGCACTTGTCTCCAGCTCTCTCTTGGCCTCGTTGCCGCCAGCCTCGTCCCAGCATGTAAGGTAGTAAAATCCTTTGTTACAACATTAGATGTATCTAGTCTTGCCAAACTTTGAATTTCCCTTTGTTATAAGTTTTCTCAGATAGAATTCTAGATTTTAATTCACTTAAGTATGTTTATCTTGGATTGGGAATTAAGTACTAGGAAAGGATGTTGACCTATCACTATGTAAGCTTTGCAATCATGTTTGTTCCTACTGTTTACTGACGAACTTGGATTGAGTTCTAGTTCATTTAGGATCCTTACTGTTTGTATATATTAGAATTTTAAGTTTTCATCTTGTTAGAATGTTGTTTGATTGTTGTTAGATATTAAAGCCCTTGTTTCATTTAATACTTTGACTCTGATTGAATCATTTCTCGATCCTTTTACAACCCATATACTACAATATAATACACTGAGCGAGCATATTATTATGACCACTTGATATGTTTATGCAAATGCGCGCACGGACGTCGCCACAATGTTGCTAGCGGGCCGGACCAATATAAAAAGGGAATCTGAGTGTCGTCGACAACAGTAGACGAGTTCCATTCTTCAACTATGGGTAAACGACGCGATTTAACAGCCTTCGAACGCCGGATGATTGTAGATGCTCGGAGCTATGGAGCGAGTATCAGCGAAACAGCAGCATTCGTGGGGTACTCAAGAGCAGCCGTCGTTAAAGTATTTAAAGACTGGACGGTTAGCCGGAAGACGGGGTCTGAACGTTCGCGATGTGGCTGCCCGCGGATGGTTGATGATCAAACAGAACGGAGACTGTCACGACTGGTAAAGGATAACAGAAGGGCAACTGTGCATCAAATCACTGCTGACCTTAATCAGGGGTCCTCCAAAACGGTCTCTGAATGTACTGTCCGCCGCACACTGCTTCGCATGGGATACGGAAGCCGAAGACCTGCCCGTACACCTTTGCTGTCTGCAGCCTACAAGCGGAAACGACTCCAATTCGCTCAGGAGCACAAGGACTGGACTATCGAGCAGTGGAAACAAATCATGTCTTCTGACGAGTCACGATTCCAGCTACATCATGCAGACGGCCGCGTGAGAATCTGGCGGAAACAGCACGAAAGCATGGACCCCGCATGCATGAGTACAACCCTTCAGGTCGGTGCGGGCAGTGTTATGGTCTGGGGAATGTTTTCCTGGCATGCGTTGGGTCCATTAATACGTGTTGAACAACGTCTGGATGGCACAGCATACCTCCGTATCGTCGCCGATCAAGTCCACGCTGTCATGTTGATGGCGTACCCCAATGGAGATGGCTACTTCCAGCAAGACAATGCGCCATGCCACAGAGCTCGTATTGTGCAGGAGTGGTTCCAGGAACATGAGGGGGACTTTACCTTACTTCGGTGGCCCCCACAATCCCCAGATCTCACTCCAATTGAGCATTTGTGGGACGAAGTCAACGAACCATCAGACGGCTGGATCCACCACCGTCCAATCTAGCACAACTAGACAGTGCATGGTGTCAGATTCCTCCCACCACCTTCCAACATCTCGTGGAATCAATGCCACGAAGAATCACTGCAGTATTAAAGGCAAAAAGGTGGCCCAACGAGATACTGACAGGGTGGTCATAATAATATGCTCACTCAGTGTATAAATAATTACAAAACAGCAATATTTTTATTTTCTTGATTGTTAGTTTGCCGCCAGGTGCTCTTCACTAATTTCTTTTTTCGTCGGTTTAAGTCCAAGACTTTCAAGGATGAGGGAAGACTTTAACTATTAACTCTTCTGAGGTAAAATTAGCTAAAGAATCCCGTGTCATGTTGAGACGTAACATATCAGTATCTGAGGGCCTCGTCGATGGTGCTATGGGTATCGTAAAAAAATTAAATGGCCATTACTACCAAAGGATTAACTAGAGGAAGGAGAATTACCGGATTGCATTTTAGTAAAATTCGATGATGAAAGCATAGGAAACAGACTGAAAGACAGCGATGGTTGTGTTGTTATACCTCCAGTGGTTGCAATTTTTCAAGGTACGAAAGGTTATGGTGACACTGAACGCAGGATGTTGCCGATAATTTTGTGCTAGGCCATCACGGTTCACAAATTACAAGGAACGACCCTTGCTGTGATCGACCTCGGAAAGAAAGTCTTTGCCTAAGGGCAGGCATATGTGGCACTGAGCAGAGTAAAAACACTTGAGGGCATTGTTTTATCTGATCTAGAGCCAAATAAGGTAATAGACAAACCTCACGATGAACGAGCTTTAGCAGAAATGCAGAGACTGAGAGGGCTACTCACAACTCAGCAATAATTCATCATTTAGGGTGTAACAAAAACTACAGTCTTCAAGTTTATTTCTCGGAAAATTGCTATAGCAATGATATTTCCATTTGACAGCCCTCCGTCTCCATCATCAAACCTTTGATGCCAGTTATAACCCCGCTAGGTCTAAAGTTCTCATCAAGATGAATAAATAATAATAATAAAAAAAATAAGCCCAAACATGCTATATTTACGCTGAATAATACAACCATAGCTGTTCATTGTAGACAAGAACCTTAAGGTATTTCTTACTCTACACGTTTGACTTCTACACGTGTGATCTACATGTGTGCCAAGTTTCAACAGAGTCGATTCAAAAGGTGAAAAAACTCAGTACGTGAAAATCAACCATTCCCCCAGTTTTCTACCCTTAGAGGTGGAATTTTTTTTTCAAAATTAAATGGGACCAATTTCGGGGTATACCGTAACTAATAAAAATTGTAGTTATTATGTGGTACCCTTTGAGTAGTGGTAAATACCTTTCCGCAGAGTCCACCCAAAGAGAAATTTGACCTCAACTTATTATTACGTGATATGTTATACTCGCATAACGTTTCCACATGTCACGTGGTTCCAAGACAAGAGACTATTGGAATAAGAATTACGTCAGTGCCTGCGATCATCATCGGAGACGAATGACGAGGAGGATGACCTTTTATGACGATAAAAGCGGTGAGCGACACGTCACACGGGGGAGAGTGTTGGAAATTTCGAGCGATGCGGATGGAGAGACAGGAGGCGACGACGGGATCATATCGAGGGCTAAGATAAGAAGGCAGAGTGAGGAAAGTAGAAGGACTTTCCCTCGTCGAGTTCGTCGTAAGAATTTCCAGTCGGAACGGCAAGAGGTAACCTCTGTGAAAGGACGGAATACACCACTCCGAGCTCAAGGAGAGATTTACAAATTCCCTGACCTACATCGGGGGCAGCGGAGATTCCGGGCCGAGTGTAAAAAGGCCGGTTACTGAATCACGAAGAAAGAATTTCGGAGCTAGGAGAGCCAGGAGCTTGCCCATTAGCGTTCCTCATAGTTTCGACGGACTTTCGTTATCCATGGATTCCTGCCGAAGAAGAATCCGATAACTTTGCTAAAAATTAATTACGAGAACGGTTCATCGTTTCTCGCCGCACGTTGCTTCATTGAACTCTCTGTACTCGACGAAATACCAGACCGCCTTGTCGGCGTATTCCCATTTGGAATTACGGCCTATACACGTGATAGTATTGGCGGCATTTATATCTGCGAGAGTGTATCTGCTTGTGCATCTGGATAAGGGTATTTCCTTTACGTATTTATTTAATCCCCTCCGCCTATGCATCCAATACGTTATTATATTACTGAGCTATTCTTATGACTTTTAGTGTTTGTTGTGTGTGTTCGTTACTTTTGCAGTGTACGACAAGCGTTCGTCACAGTGCTTAATTGCCATGAGTTTATCAACGAAGTAGTTGTGTTGACAGCTATTGTTCGAGGAGACACGCCAACTATCTTTCCAGCCGTAAACATTCTCTTAGTAAACATTCTTAGAGAACAATTAGGGTCTTATTTGTGTTCTATTTATTGATTATTCACTGAATCTTATGTCGGGAGTCGACTGCAACAAACCGTTGTCTATTAAGTCAAATTTTCGTGTTCTGCAAATTGAAGAATATTAAGACTTTTCTCATTTCATACATTTCATTGTCTATTAAAATTGTAGCTTCCACTGTTTAATAAAGTTTCTACTTTAATTTTTAATCATATCGTTTCCGTATTTTGTCTTGTCCACGTATCGGCCTAGGTGGCTCAGGGGTTGCGTGATCGCCTCTAATGCCCGAGGACGCGGGTTCGACCCCGGCCGAGGACGACGAGGATTTTTTCAGGGGGAAAATCCTGAGATCACGCACTTCCTTCCTTCGGAAGGGAAGTAAAGCCATTGGTCCCATGTAGTCGTTTGCCGACTGCACGTTAAAGAACCCTTGCGAGGCAAAATTTGCGGCCCCTATAACGCCGTCCTGAAATGACCATGGCAGTTGAAAAGGACGTTAACACCAAACAAACCAAACCAAACCAATTCGAAACTGGTAAACATTTAAACTTGAAAAATAATTCATACAAATATTATTATGTTGCTGTGTATTTGAAAAAAAAAACGAAAAAGATATCGCAGTTGACAGGATTCGAACCTGTGCGGGAAATAACCCATTGGATTTCAAGTCCAACGCCTTAACCGCTCGGCCACAACTGCTTAGGAAAAGTATTTTTCTTAGTAGTAGAAATTTAATTGAGAATTGATTGATATTATTTGCAATAATAATTTTTTAATGTTTATACCATAATTTATATTTACTTAAAGCAATAATGCAGGAAAAGCGATTGTATGAACATGTTTTTAAATATCAGCATGAAGGCAACAATGCTTTTCTGTTA
Source organism: Rhysida immarginata (assembly GCA_023313115.1). Lineage (NCBI taxonomy): Eukaryota > Metazoa > Arthropoda > Chilopoda > Scolopendromorpha > Scolopendridae > Rhysida > Rhysida immarginata. The sequence continues at coordinate 1,017,092 of JAHWFO010098272.1, read as the reverse complement.
TTGTCATGAGAATCAATCTTAAAGGCGTTATAGTCTATAAGGATGGCTTTGACATTCATGATATTCCGTTTCCTTCGCTAAGTTCAGTTCATCAACATTTTATTACACAGTGAAGTTAAAAAAAATTAATGTGAATAAACCAGACAACAAGGAAGAAGACCCAATTCCACCAAAAAAACTTTCATTGTTTGGTTAAACATTAAACCACAGTTTCTGGCATAGCATCAAAGTAAATGTGAACAAACATAATGTATACTCTGTCCAACGAAAGAAAATTGTACATGTCCAAATAAGTTTCTAGTTTCAATTGTTAGACACTGTTAATTTATAATTGCAAGCATATCTAACAATTGAAATCGTAAATTTAATTGGACACGTCCAGTTTTTCTTTCGTTCAACAGAAAATAGAATACTCTTCCCCAGAGACTTGTAAAGTAGACAGTATGAATATGAATCGCTTCATGCACATTTCTCTTCTTACTCTGTTGTGCTCATGATTTGATATTGGGTAAGTCTGGAATCATCCGATCTCATGGCTTTTTCTCCATTGATCAACCGTCTAATCTTTATGCTTCTGACATATACAAGGTGATTCATATCAAACGAATACAATGCTTTCGGTTTTGATACGTTTGATACATACGAGTCGTTTTTACCGTCAAACTAGGCGTTGGAATGTTTTTACCCATTTTACCATTGGGACCAAATTTTCCACCGGGATGTCATCACTGCAGAGAACCTACACATTTTCATGGAGTTTGTGGAACAATTGGATGATATCGAGCTGAGTCAAGGGTATTTTCAACAAGAAGGAGCCACATACCATACCTCAACGAATCCATGGAGCTGATGGAAAGTTTCTTTCCTGACCGGATATTTTCTAAAAACCTGTAGCCACCGAGATCTCCGGGTTTATCAACATCTGACTTCTCCTTCCTTTTTGCATTTACTGTAGATGCGCGTAATTTCCCAAATATGCTCTACATTTGAGGTATTACAAATCTTGTTAAACTAAAGAAACAAATTCTTGTTTTATTTAAAACTAGCAAAGGTACCCGGCGTTGCCCGGGATAATTACACATGGATGTAAACAGAACAATCTCAAAAAATTAAATTAAATTTTGCAATATCTTCTTAAAAATAAACACATGAAAATGCTTAGAATTAATACAGTAAAAATTCTTAATGAAAATTCGAAAAAAATCTTTTTAAAGGCTCACAATGGCTGGACCTCTCCAAGGATGCCACTGCTATTTTAAATAATTTCTTACTCACGTAATCTTACCTTAGATGTATACTTAGTGTTGTTGCAATTTCCACTCTTCTCTCGATGTATTGAAGCAAAATTTGGCCATTCATCACTTTGTGCAGTCTAGCGGTCGCGGATTCTTCTATTTACGGAGCTAAAGGAGTGCTTCCTCTGTCGTCTTTCCACTCTTTCTCAATAGTCTGCTAACTCTCCATTATCTCCATTTACTGATCATTTTTAAAGATTTTCAAGAAATTGTTAAGTACTAAGAACTCTCTTTTCTAAGAAAAGCCTGAATAACAGGAATTCTATGCATTGTTACAAATTGAAACTTATCC
>JAHWFO010098272.1:993111-1015495 GCA_023313115.1 Rhysida immarginata | reverse complement strand
CGGAATAAAACTGTAGATTTGTATAAAAAACGTACACACAGACCCACAGACCCACCCACAGACCCACCCACAGACCCACAGACGCACAGACCCACAAACATCCTTCTTTATATATATAGATAGATTGGTACAAAATAATATTAATAATTATAGCAAAAAAGTTGTTCGAATTGTTTTTCAAGTTTAAATCTTTACCAGTTTTGGAGTAGAAGGAACTTATATTCACAAAGGATCTGACGAAGTTTTCTAAAATTAAAATATAGTTTTTATATTTGTCTCCATAATTTAGTAAACATTTGTCTTATTTCCCTTGCTAAGCTATCGCTTCTATCGCTCAAATTTATTGATCAAATTCACCACGGTGTTACGAGAAGGTGCATTAAAAATCTCTACTCTGATTGTACCACGAAAAAAATGGCGGCAAATTCAAAATGTACCATTGGATAGCTTTTAGAAAAATATTAAACAGGTGTTTTTTTCATCAATAGATGGTTTTTGTTTTTTTCGATTCGATGTGTATTTCTCCAGATATTCCACTGTCCCGATTTCTTTGTTACATCCTGTATGTTTAAACCCGAAATGAAAATAAAAATACTTGTTCTAATTCCTAATTCAATAGCAATAAAAAGTCCAAAGCAGTTATGGCTTTGAAATCTATTCGGTTTTAGCCGCACAAGTTCGAATTCTCTCAACTGCGTCAGAAGATTTATTTATATATGTAATTTTTTAGTTATACAGGATGTTTACAAACTCTGTGTAAAAACTTTTATGGGTTTAGAGGACCTTATTTTGAATATATTTTGCCAATAAACTGGGGGTCGCAAATGAATCTTTGATGCATAAAAAAATTGTTTGTAAATACGAAAAATCTTCTTACAACAAGTTTTGCCAGAGTTGTTGAGGAGGTTCATGTGGTTCCAACACGACGGAGCACCACCCATGTCAGTACATCTGTACAACATCACTTAAGCAGTACTTTCCAGTCGCTTGGCCACCTCGATCTGGGAACATCTGAAGAATGAATGTGGTGTACGTTACTCCTCTGGATTGAGAAGAGGAGCTGGTAGCACGAATTGTGGCTGCAAGTGATCATGCAGGGATTTTTGGCTGTGTCAGAAATTCATTGACAAGGCGTGCATTGCTGCTCATAGTCTGCAGCTTGAACACCTTTTGTAATTTTACAAACATGTAGTATTTGGTTATTAAAAACGTTGTGGACATCAGTATCAAGTTTTGCTAATGTTTTTCGTTTTCTGAAAATATATGAACGAGAGAGACAATATCCTGAGGAAGTCTCAGACAGCCGTTGTATGTATGATATTTGACAATGTTTTAATGTATCTAGGATTTATTTGTGACCTCCATTGGCAAAATATATTCAAAATAAGGTCCTCTACCACCCTTAAAAAAATTGTGCACAGATTCGTAAACACCTTGTATATCAGCATCTGAGAGGTAAACAGTCGTCACTCCACTTTTTATGAAAGTTGAGATATTTCCATACAATTTCTAATCTACATACTCCAACATGGAAAGTTAACAAGATATATGCATTTTTAATAATAAAGTAGGCTACGAATAACAAATTACTCTTGTAACTGTTTCTGCCTTTGTTTTTCTCAAAACTAATAGAAGTGGAGTTACCACCATTTACTTCTAAAGTGCTGACTTAATTTAATTAAGGTTTGATTAGATATTTCCAGCTTTTAAAAAAATAAAATACAATATGCTGTTATTTTTAATCAATGTTTATTTTAATAACACTGGCTAACAAAATTAAAAATTTTTCTTGTTCACGGAATGAAAGTGGGTGATTTTATAATACACTGAGTGAGCATATTATTATGACCGCCCTGTCAGTATCTCGTTGGGCCATTTTTTGCCTTTAATACTGCGGTGATTCTTCGTGGCATTGATTCCACGAGATTTTGGAAGGTGGTGGGAGGAATCTGCACCATGCCTGATGGATAGCACTGTCTAGTTGTGCTAGATTGGACGGTGGTGGATCCAGCCCTCTGATGGTTCGTTCGACTTCGTCCCACAAATGCTCAATTGGATGAGATCTGGGGATTGTGGGGGCCACCGAAGTAAGGTAAAGTCCCCCTCATGTTCCTGGAACCACTCCTGCACAATACGAGCTCTGTGGCATGGCGCATTGTCTTGCTGGAAGTAGCCATCTCCATTGGGGTATGCCATCAACATGACAGGGTGGACTTGATCGGCGACGATACGGAGATATGCTGTGCCATCCAGACGTTGTTCAACACGTATTAACGGACCCAACGCATGCCAGGAAAACATTCCCAGACCATAACACTGCCCGCACCGGCCTGAAGGGTTGTACTCATGCATGCGGGGTCCATGGTTTCGTGCTGTTTCCGCCAGATTCTCACGCGGCCGTCTGCATGATGTAACTGGAATCATGACTCGTCAGACCACATGATTTGTTTCCACTGCTCAATAGTCCAGTCCTTGTGCTCCTGAGCGAATTGGAGTCGTTTCCGCTTGTTGGCTGCAGACAGCAAAGGTGTGCGGACAGGTCTTCGGCTTCCGTATACCATGCGATGCAGAGTGCGGCGGACAGTGCATTCAGAGACCGTTTTGGAGGAACCCTGATTAAGGTCAGCAGTGATTTGATGCACAGTTGCCCTTCTGTTATCCTTTACCAGTCGTGACAGCCTCCGTACTGTCCGATAATCAGCCATCCGCGGGCGGCCACAAAGCGAACGTTCAGCCCCGTCTTCCGGCTAACCGTCCAGTCTTTAAATACTTTAACGACGGCTGCTCTTGAGCATCCCACGAATGCTGCTGTTTCGCTGATACTCGCTCCATAGCTCCGAGCACCTACAATCATCCCGCGTTCGAAGGCTGTTAAATCGCGTCGTTTACCCATAGTTGAAGAATGGAAAAAGTCTACTGTTGTCTCGACGACACTCAGCTTCCCTTTTTATATTGGTCTGGCCCGCTAGCAACATTGTGGCCACGTCCGTGCGCGCATTTGCATAAACATGTCAGGTGGTCATAATAATATGCTCACTCAGTGTATAGTAATGGTAATATTTTTTCTGCTGATTACGAATATAATTTTGAAATTTCTCTAGCACGCACAGATTTCTTGTTTTTAAAGCAACGTAAAGTTGTAGGTGTACAGATGTTGGCCGACGTCTTTGGCCATGTTGAAAGAAGCTATTCGCCATCATGTGACAAGAATTACATCTTGGATGCTGTTCAGTGTCGTGGTACGTCTGACGGTCATTGTCATGAATGACGGCCGTCACATTGACATTTGTAATCCTAGCTGCGTTGCGAACTCTGTTGTACCCAATATTACTGAAAGAAAAAAAAACCTTGGTGCAAACTTTCTAACTGCCTGAAGAGAAAAGCCGGCCAGGTAGCCGAGAGGGCTAGGGCGTAGGCTTTCTAGTTCTCGAGTCCACCTGGCCGAATCCCGCCGTGGACATGGATGTTTGTGTTTGTCCCGGGCTGCGTACAGATATAACTTGTGTAAAAGGCGCTAAATGACCTTAGTAGTCGAAGCCTAAATTTCTAGAAACCCCCCCCCCCCCCCCCGAAGAGAAAATACAATCACATCAACATATACCTCGCGAAACCAGAAGAGGTATTTTTTTTAAATAACAGACTACTATTTTTAAGTAAGTAAAACCAAACTTTCCTGTTTTATAATCAGTACACTCCTCGCAGATGATCTTTTGTGTAATTTCTACTGACACAACTGAAACGCCCCTTCTCAGTGGCGAATGTAACTATTCTAGCAATAAAAAATTTTGTTATTAATAAATTCCCATGTCTTTCTGTACATTTCTGTGAAAATCCCATTATGATACTGTCTATACTTTTAGAATTATTGACCTTTTACTTTTTCTGTTACTTTTGGATCACCTGGTATTTTCACTTAAAAGAAATTTCCAAATGACAGAACGCGGGCAAACCCAAAACACTGGACTATTTTGTTAATGTATTAATGCAAACCCAAATATTTCATTTCAATAATGTTCACTGAATTATAACAGGCACATTTGACGAAACGATAAAAACTAAATTACATGTATTAATTTTGGACTGCTTCTTCAGATTCCTGTCCAGTCTGAAACTGGTAAACATTTAAACATGAAAAATAATTCTGTATGTTTTTAAAAAATAAAACTTAGAAAGACAACTTAGTTGACAGAATTCGAATCTGTGCGGGAATAACCATTGGATTTCGAGTCCAACGCCTTAACCGCTCGGCAACAACTGCCTTACGAAAAGTATTTTTCTTAGTATATAAATTGAATTGAGAATTGATCAATATTATTTGCAATAATAATAATTTGTTAATAATGTTAATACCATAATTTATACTTAAAGCAATAATGCAGGAAAAGCTATTGTATGAACATTTTTTAAATATCAGCATGGAGGCAATAATATCAGCTATTATTATTGTCATGTATACCATAGTCTACGACGATGGATTTAAGTGATTATATTCAGTTTCCTTGGTTAAGTTCAGTGCATCAACATTTTATTACACAGTGAAATTAAAAAATATATATATATAATATGAGTAAACCAGACATCAAGGAAGAAGACACAATTCCACAAAAAAAGATTTTTATTGTTTGGATAAACATTATCCACAGTTTCTGGCAAAGTATCCGAAGTAAATGTGAACAAACATAATCAATACTTTATCCAACCAAAAACAATTGTACACGTCCAATTAAGTTTCTAATTTCAATTGTTAGACACTGTTAATTTATAATTGCAAGTATATCTAACAATTGAAATCGTAAATTTAATTGGACACGTCCATTTTTTCTTTCGTTCAACAGAATATAGGATAATCTTCCCGAGAGATTTGTAAACTAGACAGTATGAATATAGAGTAAGTCTGGGTCGTGTGTCGGTCTAACTATCTAGAGGTGACCAAAAAAGAAATACGATCAAGAGTGTTCTCGTGCCCACAGTAAGGCTTCTGGTGATCGGGTCACTGATAGTTAAAAGCATATTTTGTATTATCGCTATTAGTGGACATTTGATTGCTTTGAGTAAATATAAATTGTGCTCTTAACATTAAACAATTATTACTGCCAACAATAGCGACCAATTCTCAATTAATTTATGCTTCTAACAGTCAGTGATCTTCAAGGCAGTTGTGGCCGAGCGGTTAAGGCGTTGGACTTGAAATCCAATGGGTTATTCCCGCGTAGGTTCGAATCCTGCCAACTGCGATTTTTTTTTAGTTTTCTTTTTTAAATATATATTAAGAATTTGTATAAAACAATAGTAAAAAAATTTTCCGAATTATTTTTCAAGCTTAAATCTTTACCGGTTTTGCAGTAGAAGTGAATCCCTGTTCACAAAGCATTTGACGAAATTAAAATAGCTATTGCTTATGTAGCCTACTATGAATTAATGATAAAGACATGGGAAGAATTTAATGTTTTGGGTAATGCTATCAATTCCACACGCTTATAATAGATAATGCAAAATATTCATTTTGTCCACATGTTATTGTATGAAAGTGTATCTGAAATGCAATTGACCTTACATAATAATAAAATAACCTCAACAGAAAGAAAATGAATCACTAAAAATTTTTAATTAACATTTCCATAATTAAAACTACAACCAGTAAAATGGAAACTGTAAAAAAGTTGTTGTTTTTTCAAATAATCCTATAAAATCTTATATCAAAAATCAATTAATCCTCTGTTAAAACATTTTATCAAAATAGAGCTTTTAAAATTTCTATCAAGCTTTGCCGAACCCACAGGCCACTTCCGTCGACCTCTTGCAGCATGTTCAGGACACCCTAGATGCTCCCATATCGTCCAGGGCCATTATTCGTCGATTGCTCGCCGGCGGCCTGCACTCATATCATCCATTAAGAAGACTGCCATTGACGCTACGTCACAGACGCCTTCGTTTGCATTGGTGTCGAGAAAGAGCCACGAGGATGGTGTTCTCAGACGAGTCACGTTTCTGTTTCAGGTCCAATCCGGCCGCAAGTGTGGAACGGCACACTGCGCGACAACGCGGCATCGTCGTTTGGGGCGCAATCTCCTACAATAGCAGGTCACCTCTGGTCCGTATTGATGGCACCTTGACGTCCCAACGATACGTGGATGAGGTGCTGCGTCCCGTTTTTTACCCTCGTTTTTATCGCAACTTTTAACTCTCATTTTTTTATCCCCAACACATATCCCCACTTTTTTGACCCCACTTTTTATCTGCTACGTTTTAACCCACTTTTCACCATCCATTATTACCCCTACATTTTATTTCCTATTTTTTATCCTTACATTTATCTGCCACTTTCTATTTCCATTTTTTAATTCCCAATTTAAGGAAATTGGCCTATCTTAAAGACAGTGGATAAATATGGGTAAAAAGTACGGGATAAAAAAGGGGTTAAAGGAGAAGATGAAAGTGGAGCTTAAAAAGTCGAGGATAAGTAGGATCCAACTTTTTATTCTTTTTATCCGACAATCGACAATCGAGCAGTGTAGTGAAACGTTATTCGAGTGGCACTTGAAGCTAAGATTCCGTAATTTCACCCTTCCTAAATAGATACCAAGAAGAATTACACAAAAGTAGTTCAGAAGCGTGATGTACCCATAAAAGACATCCATAATATGAAAGAAGAAAATAAACTGTCCCTCTTGTTAGGAGGTGATTTTGATTGACGACTGTCTAGACTAGAAGCAGACCACTAGTAGTAGATAGAAGTACAGTAATCTGGAAATATGATTTTGCTGTATTTAGATGATACAAACACAGTAGTTTTTGTTTTACAAGGTGCGTCTAAAAAGTTCGGTGAATGGATGGATATCTCAAAAGCAACGTGGGGTAAAAATGCGGCCACGCGCATACGCAAGGAGAGACCAATGGAGAGACGGCACGTAGCAAGGAGCGCAAGAAACCGACGCAGATTATAGTGCTCGGCACGAAAGAAAAAGGAACCTGGCGCATGTGTAAATAAAAAAAACTCGTTCACCTATCAGAAACGGACTGAAAACGGGGTATTATTAATTCCTGGCATCAGTAGAAGTAATGCTCCGATTCCTGTCCGTTTCTGATTGGTAGAACGAGATTTTTTCATCTACATATGGGCCAGTTTCCTTTTTCTTTCGTGCCGGGCACTATAGTCAGCTACGAGCAGTCGAACGGCGTGTGTGCGAAAACTCACGTTAAATGGAAGGGCAAACCATCAACGCTGTTTTGAAGCGCTTACTGCTGCTCATCCAACTTGTTCGCCGACAGATGTATAGGAGTAGAAAGTGGAGTCTGTTGCATGACAACGCTCGCCCGCATACTGCGTTCCGTGTACGCAACTATTATCGCACATCCACCGTTCTCGCCTGATCTGGCGCCTGCAGACTTCATTTTGTTCCTTCGCCTCAAGGGGGTCCTGAAGGGCACACGTTTTGCAGACTTACCAGACATCCGACAACGTGTGACATCTGTGCTTCGATCGATCTCAAAAGAAGCCTTCGCTGACTCATTCCAGCAGCTTTATCAACGATGTCAAAAGTGTACTGTGTCCAACGGATGTTACTTTGAGGGTGAATAAAGGTATTTTTGTTTCCATGTTTTATTTGATTTATGCTTCCATTCACCGAACTTTTTAGATGCAACTTGTATTAAAGGAGTTAGCCTTTCTGGGTATACCATGTATGGAAATAGCTGTTATCTTGTTCCAGTTGGAAATTAATTTTGGTTTGATTTAGAGAATTAGATGAAGTAAATAAGAAATTGTCATCAACGAAACTTAGTATTTGAAATTGAAGTGATGATTATAAATTGAGGCAGTTGCCACAGCATATAATAGCGGTCCTATACCAGAGCCACATCTCATTCTCTTGCCTTGAATGAATTGTTGGCTGAAGAAGCGATAGCTTAGCAAGGGAAAACACAAGCGACTACGTTTCATCAGATGTTGGTTGTTCGTTTTCATTTTTTTTTTTTGGTGTAAGTATAAGTTTTTGTCTGAGGTGCGATGGAAATATCGCCACGTACCAAGACGGTAAGAAGAGAAATGTACAGGAAGCGATTTATAGTCATAGCGCCCACTTTAGAAGTCTCTGGAACGATTTAAAAACATGTTCATACTTTTACTGCATTATTGCTTTAAGTAAACATAAAGTGTGCTCTAAACAATAAAAAATGATTACTGCAAACAAAAGCGACAGATTCTCAATGCATTTATGCTGCTAACAAACAATAGCTTGCAAGGCAGTTGTGGCCGAGCGGTTAAGGCGTTGGACTCGAAATCCAATGGGTTATTCCCGCACAGGTTCGAATCCTGTCAACTGCGATGTATTTTTAATGTTCTTTTTTAAAAAATAATAAGAATTTATACAAAATAATAATAACACTGGCCAACAAATTTTTACAACAGTCAAGTTACTAAAATAAATTGAGTCATTTTCTTGAAATCAATTTTTATGTGCTGAACACGAATATGACTGTCAAAATGCAAAATTAGCTCTAGTTTTTTTGTAATCTGCAAAAACAATTGTTTAGATAACGAAATGCATACCAATAGAAATAGTTGATCAGGAGCATCTCTGAGGAGTGTCCAGCAGTAGTCAGCAAGCGTAGAATTAGACCATTTTTCCAGGTATCTTTGTTCCGTTGATGCGATATCTTGATGAGAATGAAGGAAGTGAATCTTTAGAGACATATTGCAGCCAAGTTTCTGATCCTGCATCAGCATGTCTTCTATGAGTTTCTTAACATTCCCGAGAAAGTTGGTAGAAACTAGGCATCACTCTGCAGCAAGTTGTTGAAGTGTTCATCTTTGAAAAGCTCTTGAATCTGAGGACCCACAAAAAAACTCCCTCCTTAATCTTGGGAAAATAACTTTTTTTGGAGTGACCATTTTACTGGCTGCAGTCCTAATTGTGCAAATGTTAATTAAAATTTTTTTAGTGATTCATTTTCTTTCTGTTGGGATTATTTTTATTATTGTGTTAGACCAATTGTATTTCAGCCAAGCTTTCTGTCAGGTAAACAGACAGCATTTGCGCAATCCTATGTGCGCGAGCGTTCGTCTGTTTACTTTAGACATGATCAGGCGGGGGGGCCCCCCCCCAGCCGAGGAATGTCATAATAGAATTAGTAGGCGGAGGAGGGAGATGAGAGAGAGAGAGAGAGAGAGAAGGTGACAGAAGCCAAGTAATAAGTTTTCTAGAAGAAACATCTTCCCTCCAAGGAGGAATAGCAGTGTTCCAGAGAGGAGAGCGATGCATTCTCGGAAGAGATGCGGTTAAATTTTCGAAGTCCCTTCTAAGTTGAGTAATATATCTAATGTTCTCCCAATTAATTTATTGATGGACATTAATTTTACAAATACGGAAGAAGCTACAACCTGCCTGTTTTGGTTAAAAGTAAGCTGTTAAGTAATGTTCTCACAAAACTATTCTAGTAGACGAAGAAGAGTTCCTACCCGAATAGAATAGACGGAACTGCCATTATTCAACATTGCTACAGAGAATTATTACGGAGGTGGTTTTTGGTTCGGGTGGAGAAAGTGGAAATTGGAGACAGGCTGTGAAAGCCGTATCGAATGGAATTATTTTCATATCATTGGACTTAGTGCTTTCGTCTCATATGACATTGGAATATGCTCATTGTTAAGTTAAGTGGATATTATTTTGAAGTAAGTCTAAAAACTAGAAACTACCAGGCCTGAACCAACACCTCCTAGAAAGAAAGTCTCCTAACTGAAAAATCATACATTGTTACATCATCATAAGTCGACCAAATTTAGGGCTTATTATTGGTAGAAATCACGGTCTATAGATATTCATGGTCATCGAGCTTCGGCCATTTTCCATTGTTTCGAGAAGCTAAGGAAAACAGATCGCGCCAGGTGCCGCATAGATCGCACTATTCCCGACAGCAACCAACACCTCCTAAAGAGAAAGCCTCTGCACGGAAACGTCATACATTGTTACATCATCTAAGTAGGGCATTGTTAATCGTATTTCTACCAATAATAAACCCTGAATTTGCACTACTATGATGATGTAACAATGTACGATGGTTTCCGTGCAGAGGCTTTCTCTTTAGGAGGTGTTGCCGCAACCTGCGATAGAGATTTTCATTGAAACTGAATACAAAAGTAAAGTTTCTGTCTGCCGATAGGGTGGCGCTGCAGGCGCAGTTGGGCAGATTGTACATGCAGCGCCACTTTTCAATAGAGTTCCCGCCCTACCGGGAGCTAGAAACTTTAGCTTCATTTTAACAATGGAACTCGATGACCAAGAATATCTATACCGTGGTAGAAATACGATCAAGAATAGACCGTGGTAGAAATACGATCAACAATGGTCGAATTATGATGCTGTAACAATATGTGACGTTTCAGTTGTGAGGCTTTCTTTCTAGGAGGTGTTGCCGTAGCCCACGAGAAAGACAGGCCTGGGCCGTGACCACCGAGAGAGAAGGCCTCTGCAATGAAACTGAGTACATTGTTATTCGTATTTCTACCAATAATAAGCCCTGAATTTGCACTATCTATGATGATGTAACAATGTATTCAGTTTCAATGCGGAGGCCTTCTCTCTCGGTGCTCACGCCTGGGCCAACGCCTTCTAAAGATAAGGCCTGAGCGCGAAAACGGTCATACATTGTTACATCATCATGCGAAGACCCGAGGCCAATGAGAGACAGGCCTCGGGAATAGTGCGATCTGTGCGGCACCTGGCGCGATCTGTTTTCCTTAGCTTCTCGAAACAATGGAAAATGGCCGAAGCTCGATGACCATGAATATCTATAGACCGTGATTGTCACCACGGTGGTCTATAGATATTCAGTGACAATGAAAGTTGGATTGTTGCTCAGACTTCTATGGTCAGGTGACTTTTGAGTGCCCAGGCAACACCACCTAAAGAGAAAGCCTGAGCGCGGAAACGTCAAACATTGTTACATCATGATACGAAGTCGTAATTTAGGGCTTATTATTGGTAGAAATGCGATTAAACATGACTTTTTATGGTGATTAACAATACATGACGCCTCCGCGCTAAGGCCTTGTCTTTAGGAGGCGTTGGCCCAGGCCTGTCTTTCTCGTGGGCTACGGGTGGTGCCTGAGGCCAACGAGAAAGACAAACCGGGGCACTAAAAAGTCACATGACCAAAGTAGATCTAGCAACAATCCAATCTGCATTGTTTCCATCTTGGATTTCAACAATCAGTGTCTTTTCGTTTGTCGGAAACAATGAAGATTGGATTGTTGCTAGATCTACTTTGGTCATGTGACTTTTTAGTGCCCCGGCTTGTCTTTCTAGTTGGCTTTGGGTGGTGCTATTACAGAAGTAGGTTCAACGTCACAATTTTAGTGCTTCAACAATACATTATTGATGTCATGTTCAGGCCTGGTAGTTTCTAGAAGGCCGTGCTCGAAATGAAATCAACTCCACTGCTGAGCTTTGAAGTTCGAAGCGTTTCAGTGGTTCTCGTCGAACAACGATAATTAATTAAATGTATTTCGTCAGGAGCAATTTCTTTATTTATTCTTACCCCAGTGAAATCCACATCAAAGAAGTCTAAGGGTTACTTCTTAAAAACTAATCATATTAATTTGTACAATTCATACTTAATTGTAATTAATAAACATTAATCGAATTTCTCCACACCTTCCTGTCTCGTTGGTCCTAAAATACGTGACACTTTCCTACCTCAAAACGTGTACAATTGATAAAAAATGGTAAAGAATTAAACTTGGAAAAATAATTCGAACATCTTTTTTTGTACAAATTCTTAATATATACTTTTAAAAAGAACACTAATAAGACATCGCAGTTGACAAGATTCGAACCTGCGCGGGAATAACCCATTGGATTTCGAGTCCAACGCCTTAACCGCTCGTATGGCAAGCCGTTTTAACGTTTGGTGGTCTGCAACCCGATTCATTCATCACGGCTTCCGAATCAGGGTGAGACCATTACTACCCGGTCATACGTTCAACAAATCGGAGACATGCACCAGAAACTTCACCAACAACGATCAGAATTAGTCTATCGGAAGGTTCCCATCTTGCTTAAAATTGTACAGGATGTCCACAAAAGATATGTTTGAATAATATTTTTCTCTTAGCGAACGGGCAAGAGGACAAATGTTACGTTGAATGAAAGAAGAACTATCCAAGTTTATGCAAGAACTTACATTTCACAACTTACATTCGGCAGCTTCGCCGAAACAACTTCTCCTTACGTTCTCACGAACAAGTGATTTATTCCTTTGTGAATTTCTCAAAAACCATGTTTACATATCACCACTACCAACACGCCGTTCTATACGGACGCCAGATTATTGCACCCATTCACTTAATCACAACAGATACGCTGACACAGTTGAGGGAGGAAAGGTACAAGGGGATATCAGAAAGTAACGCCATTTATTTTTAACGCAGGAAATATAGTCGCTGTGCAAATTTAAAATAGCCAAAAAGAAGGGTGGGTACATGCACAGACATTCCATAACAAGAATTGTTACTGCGCGCGCGCACTACGTGTTACCAGTCGTTTTACAAATGGCCGCTGCCACCACATCGTCTACAGTGGAAGAACGACGAGCTGTTATAAGGTTACTTTTTGTAAAAGATAAAACAACCCGCTGAAATTCATGAGTAAATGTAGAAGTTTACGGTTCCGGTTCTCTGGACTATTCCAATGCGTGCAAATGGTGTAAAATGTTACGGGAATAAAGAGTTAGCCCTGCCGATAAACCGCGTTCTGGGCGACCTGCGTCAGTGGCAACAACAGCCATTATCGAGAATATTAACAACATAATCAGAGAAAACCGTTGCGTTTCCTTGGAAAAAGTGAGCGAAACGTTTCACATATCCTATGGATGGGCATGGATATGGTACATGAGAAGCTTGGATACCGCAAAGTCTGTTCGCGGTGGATTCCAAATCTGACACCTGAACAGACCGGCAATATATGTCGTGCAGTCTGGAGCATTTGCATTTCTGAATGACACAGTCACATGAGATGAGTTCTGGGTTTTGCACTTCACACCTGAGCCTAATATTGCCAGTATCGTATGGAAACATGCACAATCTGCGGTTCACAAAAAATTCAAAGTTTCTCTTTCAGCACGGAAGATTATGTTTACAGTTTTTTGGGATATGCAATGCATCCTCTTCGCAGAGTTCCCGTCTCTTGGGTCAACCGTCAACACCGCATTGATTTGTGAAACGTTGACTAAACTGCGGTGTGATATTCGGGATAAGCGACCAGAAAGAGGAAACATGCTCGACTTCTTCATGACAACGCACGCCCGCATATGGTCAACGTCGTCAAAGCAAAACTGGTCCGTTTCGGTTGGGAGGTTCTGGACCACCAGCCTACAGTCCGGAATTAGCGCTCTCGGACTACCACCTCGTGGTCCCATGAAGATATTTCTGGGTGGTCATAGGCTTGACACTCACGAGGAACTCAAATCTGCCGTGCGCCATTGCCTGTATTTACACCCGACGGAGTTTTATGAGTAGGGTATTCTGAAACTGGTGCACCAATCGTCAAGGTGCCTATGTGGAAAAGTAGATAAACACGTGTAGATTTGGCTGCATTAGTTGTTCACCTGTATGTTTTGTAAGTTTCTTTGAATAAAAATAAATGGCGTTACTTTCTGACATCTCCTCGTAGTATCATAGAAATCGCACATTGAGCATTTGTAATTTGAGTTTAATTATAAAATTTTCGAATCAATCTCAACATTCGGTCTCGTGGATTGGTTAGCAGATAAATTATGCAGACAAAGATAAAATCAGTATTTAATTTTGGAACACTCTTTTAGATCCTTTTAGAATAGGATTCCCTTCTGCTCCGAAACTGGTAAAGATTTAAACTTGAAAAATAATTCAAACTATTTTTTTTTTTTTTTGCTTAATTCTTATTATGTACAAATTCTTATTATACATTAAAAAAGCACTAAAAGTACGTCGCAGTTGGCAGGATTCGAACCTACGCGGGAATAACCCATTGGATTTCAAGTCCAACGCCTTAACCACTCGGCCACAACTGCCTTGCTATCTATCGTTTGTTAGGAGCATAAAATAATTGAGTATTGATCGGTATTGTTTGCAAGTAATCTTTCTTTCTCTAAAGTCTGATGTGGTACACGAGGCGGAACTAACAACAATTGTTCACTCTGCTTTGTTAACATGCCTGGCCACACGCCCGCCGCCAGAAATGTGCCAGAAATGTTTGGGCCCCTGACAACTGGGTACGTGTGGGCCCCTCTGGGCTCTTTCTCGTGCCTGATGCGTGGCTGACGAGGCCCCCCTTCCGTTGGGGCCCCGGACTAGAGTCCCGTTTGTCCCCCCCTGGCGGCGGCCCTGCTGGCCAGTAACCATAGTCTTTTAATCCCCTGGTCTGTGCACAGGCATTGAATTCCATTGTTTTAGTCCAACAATTGAATTGCTGTATTTACTCAAGAGTCGTTTTTTGCCCCCTCTCTTGAATGAATTTGGCTACAGCTCAAACTAGTTTAACTTAAGAAATCCAATTTAATAAACTTGTGAAAGCATATTAAATTACAAAAGTCAAAGTCCATTAACGAAATTAATCAAATAATAACCCTTGCGGGCTAACAAATAAAGCACTTGGCCTATAGTTCTATTTGTTTTTTTTTGGTTTTTTTTTTTGGTTTTTTTTACAATCAAATGAGTTACATGAAGGTAAGTATAAGCGGTCGTCCACCAGTCAACGAACTGGTCAATCCGGCACTACTTGTGGGCGTCCAAAGCTGTAGATACAATATGTTGGGTCATCGTAACTGCCACCATCATTCTAGAAAATGGCGACCTTAAAAGGTTTGTCGACGAGAGGGGCCGACCTAGGGCATAAATAAACATAAAGTATTAATGCTAAGTCCATACGTTACCCCACCCCAACTTCCAAATATATATCAACAGTTTATCTCCAAATCTTAATTGCTATTCTTATCCAAACTATTCCCCTACCCCACGCTGGAGCTTCCCAAGCCAAGCGCGGCTCACCGCTCGAGATCTCGTTAAGCGAGCGCGCACTTGCAAGGACTGGATGATCTACGGGGGCCAGAGAAATTCCCTCTCGGAAATAAAAATGTGAATTAGGATTTGAACGCAATGTCTCTGCTGGGCCTAAAACGTTTGACGAACACGGCTCCTCTGAACACGTCGTCTCTTCCTGCCCGCACTGGTGCGCTAATTCAATCCTTGGGCCTGCAGACGCAATATCACTCGTTGTGGGCGAAGTCATTACGCCTTCTTCCTCACCAGTTGCGATGCTCACAGCCTCCAGTTTTATGGAGTCGCTATTAGTCGGAATTAACGCTCGCTGCCGGGAACCTTGCTTCTCCTCTTGTTCGCGGTTGCTCGCTGAAAGGAAAGGAAACAACATAAACTGCTTACAAAGCAAAGAAAGCACCATCCACACACAGCTATTGAAAGATTCACCCTGCCTCGTTCAGAAGGAGGCAGAGGTCTTATTGATATAATAGATCTACACCAAAAACAGACTCAGTCACTCAGAGAATTCTTTTACTCTAAACAACACACATCACCATTACACAAAGCAGTCTGCATGGCTGATACAAAATACACACCTTTGAATCTGAACAGCGTGCAGAACACCCATAACATTCCTACAACATGCACTAAACTTCAATCATGGCTCGGAAAGCAACTCCACGGTAGACATCCTTCTGACCTCAACCAGCCTCACGTCGACAAAAAAGCGTCGAACTTTTGGTTGACTAAAGTGAGTCTCTTTGGGGAAACTGAAGGAACCATGATTGCCATACAAGACCAGGTTATTAACACTAAAAGCTACAGAAAATATCAACACTAAAAGCTTTCTAGTTCTCGAGTCCACCTGGTCGTGGGTTCGAATCCCGCCGTGGGCATGGGTGTTTGTATTTGTCCCAGGCTGCATACAGATATAACTTGTGTAAAAAGCGCAAAATGACCTTAGTAGTCGACGCCAAAAATTCTAATAAACCAACCAACCAATCACGCAGACAGATTATTTACACAGACATAACCAGGTAGCCAACATCGTACATCAACATCTAGCTAAGATATACAAGCTTAGGGACATCCATACTCCATACTGTAAATATATCCCAGACACTGTTTTAGAGAACACCACACATAAACTATATTTTGAAAGAACTATAATCACTGACAAAGCTATTCCTCATAACAGAGCAGACATTACACTAGTAGATTAGCACAACAAAGTGACATACATAATTGATATCTCCATCCCCAACACACACAATTTACAAAAGACATACACCGACATAATCACTAAATTTACGGATCTTGCACATGAAAGAAAACGCCTATGGGGAGTTAACAAAGTACACATTGTTCCTGTCATTCTTTCTGTCACTGGGGTTATTCCACACTCAATACACAAAAGCCTGTGAACACTAAATTTAAACCCACACTTATACAAAACCTTTAGAAAGCCACAATTCTAAACACCTGTCACATAGGAAGGAAATTCCTGCACCCAAGCATCAATACTCCCACGAGCGCGTAATTTTTTTCCCTTCCTTACATTTGAGCCCTTGGGCATGGCCCTCTCCTGAGTCCGCCTCTGGGACTAGGCTCCGTACTTGATCCGAGTTTGGTTTCCCCAAACAATAATAACAATAATAATAATAACCTAGCAAACTCGATCAAACAAGAAGAAGACAGGCACAAATTTTCACCAGCACAAGAAACTACAAAATTGAAAGACCTCAGAACTGCCATTCGACGTACCTACAATAGGAAAAGTCATGGGACAGATCAAGTCCAAAATCTATGGTATAAACAATTAACTGCAATTCATACCTACCTAACAGAGCAAATAAACAATATATTTGAGAACCCAGAACAATTTTCAAAATTTCACACTGAAAAACGGAAAAGGACGATCCAGTTCAAAAATAACCAAACGCAAGATCCAGCAAACGACCGACCCATTACCTGTCTACGAACGACTGGACTTTTAAAAACAGTTGAACAAATTTGGAATCAATAAGTGCAAGATACTACACATAGAAAAAGGAACATGGACAGCAGATCATCACACGGAAGCACTCAGCGAGGAGACTTGGAAAACCTACAGAAATACAAAACATATATACTTAGGATTCCAACAAAACACAAAAATTGATCACACCAGCATCAAAAGGTACCTCATGGAACAATTTTAGAACCGTCTAATCTTACTCCTCAGAACAAAATTGAATTCTAAAAATTTATTCAAAGCAATCAACACATATTCATTTGGAATATCCTGAAATATAAGTGTGGTAAATCATCTACCATTATTACTGATTTGAAATTAATTTTGTGTTGTTTATTTAGGTTAGACAGGTTTAACCCATGTTAAGAAAGAAATTTTTCTCTTCTCTTCCACCAGCATTCCAAAATCAAAACAAAAAATAGCTAAGACCAAAAATAACAGAATCGTATTATTGTTAATAACGATATTATCATAAATAACGCGCAGTGCGATCTACCTCTTGTCGGAATTACTGAGCACTTTGCCTGGCCTCTCGTCAAACTAATTATCATTAAAAATACTCATAAAGTAAAATTAATTGTTTTTCATCAGAAATAATTAATATAAATATTATAATGAAATTCATTAAGTTCTTATATAATCTTGGAATAAGCATTAAGAATTAGCTCTATATAAAACACTAAAACCTCCAGGCTTGAACGACTGTTGCCGACTTAGTGGTATTAAGGCATAAATTTCGATTGCACTTCTGCGGTCAGATGCACGAAAGTGTCTTTATTAACATCATAACGATAAGGATGTCGGTAAATTTAGTCACCTAAAAAAATTCACAAAACGATTCTTTATCCGTTTTACATTTAACGATGAAATAATTGTCGTCTGATTTCGAGACTACAGAAATGACGTTTCGTTTTATTGAAAACAGCCAATCAGTAGCTAAACTTTACAACGGAAAATAAACCATTTAAGGAAATTGAGGAAAGCCTAAAATCGAAAGCAATCATATATTTCAAAGTTTATTTCCAGGTCAACTTTGTTATTTTAAATTGGAACCCATAGTTTTTAAGAGATTCATATTTTACGCTAAAAATAATAAGCTTACAAACATATTTTCATTCAGACCCCTAATTCAATACTGTAGTTGTACCACGGAATACCGTGCCTGGAATGTCATCGTTTTATACTCCAAAAGATGGTGGATTCCTACCAAATCCGGTTCTGAAGTTTCGTTGCGTCTGAATTAAAAGAAGCGGCTTACATCGAGTGGGGGTCCCTAAATAATAAATGCTTACATATATGTATCGCAGGATTAATGTAAAATCAACATTTTTTATAATATACGAAAAAAAAACCATAACAAATGGCGCATTAAATTTTTATGTAAACTAAAGTACGATTAAATAACAACGATACTTAGTAAATGTTGTGCTATTTCTTAAGTTTGTAACAAATCTGCATGTTTCTCACTCGAATGGGACATAAAAAATTAATAAATATTGTATCTTCAATAATTACTCAAACGTGTTGTTGTCGAGTCTTTTATTGTACAAGGTAAAGGGAGTTTATGATACCGCGTAGTATTCCACACACACATAAAATATAAAATAAAAAACAAAAAACTTATTTTAATTTGTAGTATTTTCGTTTTAAAATTTAATATTAAACGCGCTACCACACTTTTGGCTTTTTTAAAATTATGTTTTTTTATAATTTTTAGTGCACTTTTTAAGGTAAGTGTGTGCTTATAACGTTTATTTTTATTTTATTCTTCATTTTTTTAAACCTTGCTTTTATATGATTAATTTAAAGAAGAAAACCTAAGAAGTCACTTGACCATGGAATCTTCATTGTTTGCGTTTAGTATTTTTACAATCCTTAATTTTTTTCGTTCGCTTGTTGACCTCTTGAATTACACTTAATTTATTTGTAGCACATTGTACAGCATTGTTTCTTTGCTGGTTCGCTAAGATACCTCTGGAAACTTTGCCCTCCAGTGGTGATTAGCAGCTTCTGTCTTTCCTAGTGAAATGGTTCTTCCAGTAACTGTTCCTGTGGATAAGGCGTTGAAGGCTTTGTATCATTTCATGGAAACGATTTTTAAAATTATGTCTGTTCGATTTCTCATGTTGTACATTCCGATTCTAAAATCTATTGTCCTTCCTTCAGAGTTTTTAGTGTCCAGTGATCCATGATCAACTTTTGGAACTGCTATTGTCACCGAGCTCTTAACATTCATAACTAAGAGTGTTTCGCTTTAATTTCGTTTTTGACCGCAAGCATTATACAGCAACTTTTCAACTTTTCGAAGAATACAGTTACTGTAGCAAGAAATAAGTTCCCAGTTCAGAGTGGTGTAGAATGCGTTCTATTGGTCCAAATAAGATAAAATTTGAATTACAGATAATTTAAATGATGCGCTTGACATTTATTAAATAAAAATTTTTAGTACAAATGTTCACAAATAGATGGCGCTCTAACACAAATAGTATTTCCTTGCATATATGGAAAATGTGGAACATCATATGCGTTATAGCGTATGCATACTAGCATTATTCTTCGGGTAAAAAGACGGTGGATTCTGCACGAGCATTAGTTACTGCTCTGCACATCATGCCTACATTACCTGAAAAAGCGCTGCTGGTAAAATTGTTCTACCAGAACCAGCAGAACGCCGTTGCAGCTTTAAATGAATTCCGTCGTATGAAGCGGATACGAAGAGGTCCAATGACTCCATGTGCCCACGCAAGATGATAAAGAAATTCGAAACGACTAGGCAACTTGGCATTCTTCCAAGTAGAGGACGAAAGCAAATCCCGTCTTCTAGCGTCAAAAACGTGGCTACCGCGGTCATTGAAGCCAGTAGTAAGTCGCAGCATGGTAGTGTGAGTGTGCCAGTTGTTTCGCGTGTATTGGATATGCCGTATTCTACTCTACGAAAAATCTTACGGCGGTTTTCGCATTTTTATCCCTACAAAATCAAGTTGATGCACCACTTGCAGGACGGGGGACTCAGGATTTCTTACAACTTTTGCACTTCAGTTCTTTGTTGACGTCACGTGGCCATGGAACATTCTGTGGAGTGACGAAGCCCACTTTGCCTCAATGGGCAAGTTAGCACCCACAATTGTCGAATTTGGGCAGTAGACGCCCTCACGCTATTCTGGAAGGTGTTGCAAATTGTGTGATTTATTAAGTTGTGAAATGATTTATTGGTTTCACAATGTCCGTCCGTCTGAAAGTTGAAATTTCGAACATAGCTTACCTTAACAATGTCCTCCTTCATAATTTAATTTGGTTTTGATTAGCCCACTGGGGTCGGAATTATAGGGGTGGGAGTTAGAGGGGCCTACATTGTACCAGAGTGAAATTCGGTATGAAGATTACTATGAAATTTGGGACAAATTGTCCCTGTAGGGTCGGAGTTGTGGGGGTGGCAGTCATTTGGTCTTTAGAAATATGGCAACATAATTCATATAATTTGTCCTTCGATCGGCAATGGTGAGAAACGAAAGAAGATCGAGCTCTTTTACATTTTTTGATTCGAATAGTACGTTCGAGAAAATCAATTTTCTGATTAAAAAATTTGGGGGATTTAAAAGTGAAGATAAAGGGGTAAAAATACATGACCTCAAGGTTTCCGCTAACATCCGATACCCTCCTCGGTGGGGGGGGGGGGGGATAATTTCTTGTTTCTACGATATAACAAGACATTACATTTGCTATAGTAAATTAAATAAAAATGAAAACTATTTAACCACAACAAATATAAGAAAAGAAAAATACAACCTGGAAGCGCTTTTCGAAAGCAAGGCTTTCATCATTCGGCAGGAACCAAGGAGAACACGAGGAAGACCAAAGTGAACTGGATTAAGAACGACAATCGACAATCGAACAGTGTAGTGAAAAGAAAGACGCGAGTGGTCCAGGAGCCAAGCTCACTTTGCACGCTCGCCCAAAGAGTACAATCCGAAATGTACATCTGAATCTGTAATAAAATACCTATGTGGAGTAGTGTTTTCCGTTTTTCGTTTATTTATGTGAGATATGAACAGAAATAAAAATGCCGCCACCATGATCAATAAGTTAATAACTCAGGTTCTCTAATACCTAGAATAATGAAATTTGGGAGAATAATAGGGTGCATAAAACTATGTATACCGTTAAAATTTGATCAAATTCCAACGAGTAGTTTCCGAGTTACGCATTCAAAATCGTAACCCGTGATCACATGCGAGTACCAGCACTTGTTACGATGTTGACTGCGTAACTCGGAAACATCTGACTTGTATGTACGTAATTCTGATTTTCTTATAACGTGGTTTCCTTATAATACGGTACGAGTGAGTCGTAACAACAGTTAATGCTAGTTTAAGTGAAAAAGCCGAATTTAAGAGAGGAATTATTATGTGCTGCCGCATTCGGTACTTCGAAGCATAATTCTCATAATTTTCAGGCACAATACCATATTTCATATATGCCATTCGAATTTCAAGTATTCATTTTACTTCATGGAATAATGTTTGGCTCTGAGAATTTTTTCGCCCTCAGAAAATACATCGGACTTTTTCTCCAATATAATTTTTGTCGAGCAAGAAGATTGGTCCAAACATTTCTCACCGAAAATAATAAAAAAATTGTCCGTTTTAAAGGTGTATTTTGCAAGTAAACAAGAAGTTTTTGCATGGACTTACGGTGGCAGCTAGTTTATTACAGGATTTTGACAGTGATGCCATCTCTCGGTCCGTTGGTTCGCAAATAAATCAATAATTTGCCTCTTCAGAAACTCGCATAATATTTTTTTCCGCGATTTATTACGAGAAATTTCTTTATAAATACCGGATTCAAATGTTTAAATCTTTATAAATAAATCTAAATAAATAATTAATCCAGTAGACATGATAATTAGAAGTGGTTCAATAACAGAGCTTTTGATTAGTCCTCTTTGGGCGTTAACTATTATGGAGATATTGCCATTTATTGTTTTGGTCCGATTGGTGAGATAATCACTTATTAATGGGTATTAAGAATCTTCTAACCCTAAATTCTGTAGGCCACTGATGACTTGCGCTCGTTAAACTGAGCCGAATGCTTTTGAAACGTCGGTTTAAAGGATATATACAGGGTGGTCCATAAGTCTGTCCCCCCCTTTTATTTTTTGAACCGAAGCAGATACGTCAATTTTGATGAATCCAATGAATAGGAAGTTGTGGGTGGCCTATCCCATGGTGCACTTTTCATCATCCCAAATATGCAAATTAGGACACATTCAAAATTTATCTTAAAAACCGTAAGGGATAGAGAAAAAAACCCAATTGCAAACTTGTTCAGCATAAAAAAACAAACAAAACAAAAAAAAA
>JAHWFO010098272.1:931092-992711 GCA_023313115.1 Rhysida immarginata | reverse complement strand
AAATCGAAGTGCTTGTATTTGGAAGATACCAAAACGCTGTTACCAAGTGCGGATATAGGGAGGGGCAACAACTGTTACTACTTCTGCTCCCCTTTGACAGGGCGCCTCTAACGTTCTGCGCATGTTCAGTGATCCAGTTTCATCTTGGCGGCTACTTTTAAGCTCACTTTGATTCTTCGTGAGTTTAACGGACCTGTTTTTGGCATTTCCAGGATAATATTCTTAATGAGTTTGCCTCTTTTTACTCTTTAAGTGAATATTGAGATAATTCTTTTTAAATTCAAATTAATTCAGAGATGTACATTTTTTTATATACTTAGGTTTTTTCTTGCATTTCCTTTTTTCGCGTTCGTGGTAATGACCGTTATTTTTGCGTATAGGCCTAATATTTCAAACTGAATAAAACTTTAATATTTATGAAGCTCTATCCATATAAATTTGCTTAACGTTTCCTGTTTATCGGGTTAATTTCGTGTTAATCTTTAACTACGTAAGACGGATAAATGTAGTTTTTTGTCGTTGATATAAGAAATTTTTATTGATATTTGAATTGAACCGTTTTTTCCTTCTTCGAGATTTATTGCTCCTCAGTAAATTCTTATTAAAGCAACGTTTTCACTTTAGTTTATAAATTTGGATGTAATTTTGCTGTTGGAAAGTGCTGAATAGCTTTCTTGGTTCCACGGCGATGCTTTTAGTTATATTTTTTTATTGCACGTTAAAAACCGTTAAGAGTGTTCAGGCATTAAGTAGGCCTACGAGTTGTTAAATCCGGTCACTTGGGCACCAAAGTTTTACAAGAAGAACAGCGGTTTATTCTTGGATATTTAAGAGCAATATTAATGTAAAAAGCACAATTTCTTAATTCAGGTGATTCGATTAATATTCATAATTTACTTTAAAGAACGACTAATCTGGCTGAACCATTTGTACCGACTTCTGCGAGGCCTATTAAGATGGCGGAAGATGGTGTTGAATGTGAATTAAATAGACTACATGTAAACGTGTATTTTCATTGTTATTTACCTGTGTCCTACAGATTATACATATAACTGTAAATTTAGACTTAATTTAAATGCGGTTTGAATCTAAACCATGCTGACGCATTTAAAAACTTGTTTATTTTCTCGAATAGGTGCTCTTTCACGGAGCTTGTAATTAAATTTATCTTTTTTGGATTTGTTTGTTTCTTATATATAGAAATACTGCTGCAAGCTTTTCCGGAGTGTTTTAATGGAATGTTAAGAACCGTTAAATATGTTCAGCCATGATTTTTAAACGCAGCACGAACTCTTATTTACACTATTAATTAATATTATGCTAAAACTGTTATTAGTGACGTTACTCGAAATCTTAATTCCCAAGTTAATTTGGGAGACTTATTAGTGTTTAAAATTGTATTTTCTAGTGGTGTCGACTTCCATGTACTAAGAACTAGTGGAATCTGATCCGTACAAAGAACTGGTGGATCTGGCCCCAAGAACTGACGGATCTGATGTTCTTTTTCCCGTTCGACCCATGAATTCGTCGGATGATGGAATGCGCAATCTTTTCTAAAAGATGAGTATAGATTATCCTTTCTTCCTTATCCTTTCTTGAGTGAGAGCCATGTTTTCCACTTAGGACAACAAAATTGACACTCAAACACTTAGCGATAGGAAAACCGTAATTCCCCCCCGTCCTAACTCCCCTCAAACACAAGAAACAGCTCAACACGCATGTGGAAATATGGCTCTAAATCTTGATTTTTTTTTTTTTTTCTCTATCGTTAGCGTACTTGGGGATAAAGATCTTTAATCTTTAAGCACAGAAAATCACAAGTAGTTTTAGTTCTTGTTTATGATGGGAGGGGGGTTAATTTTAATTTTTAATTGGGAGTCTGAAAATTTTAGATTTAAGATTTTTTGTTTTCAGCTGACTGAGGTTTTAACTTCTAATTAAAATCCAATTGAGGAAACTTAAACTGCTGAGATATTTAATATTAAAAATTTAAATTTTTAAATATTAATATTTTAATCTACAAATTAAATTTTTTTTAATTCTATTTTAATAGGCCTATAGCAAACAAAATTAACTTTTTGGAGAGTTTTCTTTAACATTTAACTTAGTTTTCAATTAACTGTAAGCATTATTGAAAATACTTTTCTTTGCTGCATAAAAGTTAAATTAGCACAAATTCAAATTAGACTGCTGAAAATTTTTGATAAGTTAGCAAAATTACTTAAATGCATTTCGTGGGTGACGATTTACAAATTTGGAGTGGCGAGACGATTGTGACATTGAGCTGTGATGACAACTTAGCGGAAGAGGAACTACGATGGAATGGGTATCTGGTTGGTTTTAGGGAAATGGTAATTCTTTAGCTCTAGGAAAATCATCCGGGCAGATACCCCGACGAAGGACTCTTTAAGGTGTAATAGTTAAGTTTTGGGACATGTTCGTGGTTATCTGTGCTTTGATTACCAAATAGTAATAATCTGCATTTAAAGTTTAAGCTAAATTAGATTGTAGGTTAATTATAAAAATTTGGGATAATTCTCGTGCAGGCCCCCCCATTCATGAAAATTAAGTTGTTTATTTTTCCATATCAATTTTAAAATTTATTGCAACTGATTTAATTCTATAAAAGTGAAGATACGGATGTGTAACGTTTTCTTAACGTTAAAGGGAAATGTTTGGTAATCGCAAAAATTTGAGCGTAGTAGCTAGTTTAGTAGATTAAGTTTAGGTAGGGAAAGGCGGACCACTTTCCCTCCACGTGGGACCCTCAATAGTCCGAAGAGGACAGCAGCGCACGAAGATAGGTGCTACAAATAATTAAAGGACGGGGAAAGACCTCGCTATCCCTTTATATTGAAAGTGGGTGTCGAAGTCCTTTTAGGGTATCTTAGTATGCTAACTTTTCAGGTGCAGAAGACAACTTTTTGGCGGCTGAAGACGACGACATTACACAAATACATACACACAATAACATGCACTTTATTATAAGTTAGTTTTAAGTAGTTCTAGATTTAAGTAATACTTAAAATTCAAATTTAAATACTTATAATTCTTCCCTGCCCTCGTAGCTTTTAAAATATTTTTTCACATTCTAAAATTACTCAAAATTTAATGTATATATTTTTAAACTTTAGCGGTAGCTGTCTGTCTCGGTTAATGAGGAAACCGGGGCGGATAGCAAACACAGGATAACACTTAGCTATTACTGCCTAGAAACTATGGCTCGGTGATGAGTGAACCGTGTCAAGGCAGTAAACACAGGACCACAACATTCTGTAGACAAGTCAATTAGCGTGTTCTACTGCACTCTCCCTTGATGTTGGTGTGAATCCATAAGGCTAGTTTGGTTTCATTCCAACAGCCCTTGTACCATGCCTTCTCAGGCGGTATACATTCTGCTGTATACTGGTGCGGACCCGTTTGTGTCTTTCTATCTCGATTGCCCATTACTAACCATGGCTGGTCTACCAAACAAAATCTGACTTCGGATTTCTACGTAGGATCTCATACAGTCAGATTGTCCCTGAACGGTGACCAACCAATAAACATTGTTAGGGTTGTTAGGTAAATGTTTATTGTGACCAACCAATAAACATTGTTGGGTTGTTACATTTATAAATGTAAATTACTAACTTCGTGTTTTTTTCCTCATGGTGCAAGGCAAGGGTTACACACTGTTTTAGGTAACTAATTACCAACTGGTAAGTGTTGGTAAAAGCGATCTTAGTTTGTAAACATTGTGCGTACAGCTTGGTTCCTGCGTGTAAAGGGAAGCTTGCTGTCCGGCAATCTGTGTTTTTAAGTTTAAGATCTGTGTGTAGGTTTTAAGTTTCGTAATGGTGAGTAATAGAATATTTAATCTAGATAAGTTTATATTTATGCATTTTAGGACTAAGTTAATGTTTAAGTATTTTTAAGACTATTTAAATTTTTGTTATAAACAAATTCTAATACTTTTTTCCAAATTTTACAGATTAAAAAATTGACTTTGGATGAATACGAGGTTCCAATCTGTTCCTGAAAGAGCATCTACCAAATGCTTTCCTTAAACACATAACGTGTGGTTTAACGTATTTCACATGCATAAAGAAAACGTGAATTTTCCCTAAGGCAAAATTTATAAATGAAGCTAGAGATTTTTTTTTTTCTATTTTAACTTAACAGGAACTATTAGATACTTTTTGTCTAATATTTTGTTTAAGATTGTTAATAGACATTATTAATAATTGGATCACGTTTTCTTCATGCAGCACCTATGACACAAATTAATATTTGCATATTTTTATTTTTTTTATTTTTTTTGTTTAATCTTAGAGGAAGCCACCCAACTTTCGTTTCAAAATCAAAGTTAAAAGTCGCAATCTCATGATTGTAAGTATTATTTTTTAAGAAAAACTACTCGATTTTGATTTCATTACGTATATAGCGTATTTGTTTTATTTCAGAGGTCGTAATAGAGATGACGGGGATGAAGTTAATTTCTGTATTCTCGAATAAAACGCCTGCTTCGGAAATTTAAGAAGTCTGATTTGCAGCCAGCGTTTTTCTACAGTTTGTGATTGTGACTTAGCTGAATGTGAAAGACTTACAAAAAGCTGGATAAAAATCATCTGAAGTGTGTGGTGTGTTAGTGTGATCAAATTCCCGTCGTGTCTGAGCTTTGTGCGTCAGAATTTGCTCATTGATCTGGCTTCGAATCCATCGTGCTATTTCCTCTGATTTCATTTCTTCAGTTTCGATATCACGACTTAGGACTTCAGAACTTCAAGTGACTTTTTGAACTGTGAATGTGTGAAATAGGGAGCGGTTCTTGTTACTCTGTGCGGTGAAGGGGGTATATAGCGTGTTTTCTTTTTCAAAAGTCGTTTCAAGACTGCTCATGAAATTAATTTGTGGTGTCGAATAAACTGCAGCTTTCCACGTCGAAAATTCAAAGGATATAAGAACAGTGAGCACGATTTCAGCTTATTTTACTCGTCGAGAGTGAGCATCATGTTATTGTGCGGTAATTTTGATCTGGCTTCGAATTCATGCTATGTTCTCTCAATTCGTTTTTCCACGTTGACTGAGGACGTTGTCAAGCAGAACTTTCGTGATTTTTTTTTTTGAACCGTTAAATCTCTATATGAAGTCCTTGTAAGTTAGTTTTGAAAATTGTGATCCGACTTAAGGGGAAAGGGAAAAAGTTGTCAAATTTAATATTACGTTGTTTGCTTTGCTATTGTGTTAAATTTTTTATTTTTAGATTAGATAAATACTTCTGAATTTATTCCAGTGCAGTTTCCTCCGTGAAGAGACACTGGGCAATATTTGGCGCCATTTATCTCTCTCTCTCTCTCTCTCTCTCTCTCTCTCTCTCTCTCTCTCTCTGTGTGTGTGTGTATCTGTCTCTGTAAGAAAGTTTTTGTTTGTTTGTTATTCCGGAAACTTCGAATAGTTGGGCTCATAACTTTGCATATTACCAATAAATGTAAGATGGGAGTTAAATTTTTATTCATTTCAAGGAAAGGGAATCTATGCATAAAAAAGCAAATTTACTTAACTTCCCTATTTAACCCCCCCCCCCCCTCCATTCTAACATAACACTTCTAATATTAACAGTAAATTTGCTTCATTATGTTCTAAGTTTTATGGTGTTAAGTTTTAGATATAAATATGACTTATCTTATTTTGTTAGTATGATCAGTTGGTAAGTAAAATGTTATTTAAATCTTCTGCCACTACTTTCTAAAAGTTATTCTAGATAAACAGTTTGCTGCAAGTACGGAAAAAACGTTACAAGGCACTGCTATCAAGGATAGTGAGTATCAGTTTATAAAGATCTAAATTTTAATTTTAATTTATCAAATTACAACAATTATATTATTTAGTAATTATAATTTTATGAATAAATTAATGTGCTGGTTTTAGATATTTTTTCCAGATGTGGATCAAACAATTAGGTGATGTTATTAAAAGTGAATTGATTTTGATGGAATTTCTCTTTCAGGTAACTAAGTTATTTTTTCCTCAATGCTACACTCAAGATTAGCTTAAAAGGTCATCTCACAATCTCATAGCATTTAGTGTTTCAAATTAAAACTGTTTTTAATTAACAGAATTTTTTCTCACTAAACAATTGAACTTAGAAAATTTGAATTTTTCTCAAATCCTTCCAGCAAGATGGTTCTGTGGAAACTTGTTGGCAATTTAATCCGAAAATTCGAATTACTAATTTTAGCGCTGCAAGTGAGGATTCAAATCGTAAAAAATTCTTAATTGTTTCTAATTTTACTCTGGTACTTTATTGGGTTTCGTTTTATTTTATAATACTCGACATTTCCTGCCCTCGCTGAGATGGATATTATAATGTATTGCATTAAATTCTATAAAATAAAGATCTTAAAAATCTTACAACAAAATTGTTTCATATATGGAATCTGTTTCCTTATCTTTTGAAAATTTCTCCTGCAGTGAAATAGGTTTCGCACCAACATTTCAGCGATTCATCTTTGATGTTGTAGGAAAATCAATCGACGACTTCTTTTCATCATGAATCATCTGGTAAGTATTTAATTTAATCGCATTTTTTCTTTGATTTTTCAAAAATTTAATTCATTTGGATTTTTATGATCATTGTTTTAATTACTTTAAATATTTTAGATTTAAAATCGAATGTATTATTTGAATTAAATTTCAGTCCCAGCTGCTGTAGACGTGAGATAAAGCTGAAGTTACTGATGAATGAAATGGCCGTGGTCTTAATGTAATTCAGTAAGTTTTCGTCTTGTAAAACACCTCTAAGGTGAACATTATGCTCTATTAAAACTTCACTGCATTCAAGATTTTAAATATAATGCTTGATTTTTTTTTGTATGTTATATACAGGGTCTTTATAATTAAAGTTCCATTTTGACATGGCCATAAAAAAAAAACTACTGGACCAAAAGCTATAATACTTGTTAATATTATACAAGAGGGCATGGGAAGGTCATACCCACCAAAAAAAAAATTAGTTCAAAAGGTTACCACCAGCATGGAATGGCGCTCTATGCAATATTCGTATACGAAATTAGACACGAAGACACAGGTTAACAAGTCTTTAATCGTTACTAAAATTAGTTACATGTTGAATGTGGCCTCCACCATTTACTGAAAGCAGGTTACACCTGTGTCTAATTTCATGCTGGTGGTGACCTTTTGAAATATTTTTTTTTTTTTTTTTTTGGTGGGTATGAACTTCCCTAGTCCAACTATAAATAAAATTGTCCATAATATAGATTTTTGTCTAATAGTTTTATCTATGGCCATGTCAAAATGGAACTTTAATTATAAAGACCCTGTGTATATATATATATATAATTTTTTTTTTTTTTTTTTTTTTTTTTTTTTTAGTTAATTTCTCCATAGGATCTTAGCTGCTACTTTATTTATGCATTGAAGATGGTTTAAAACAAAATTCCTATTTTCTTGTTTAGAAATATTTAATGTGCTTTAATATTTTATGCAGTTCACTATTTCAAAGGCCTTGAGGGATATTCAACATCCCCTGTGACCAGATTGTCGTGAACTTCAGATGTTGCCTTTTGCAGTACAGTAGTTAATCAGTGAAAGTTGGTACCTCAAGAGGTAAATACAGAATTTTTTCCGATCATTTTAATCTGAATGTTTGGCTTTAGCTAATAGTTTTGAAATGTTTAGGTTTAGTTATCGTCGAATGTTTCACTTCCAATAATCTCCAATATGGCATCGACATTCAGAAAGGGTCATCTTATGTGGAAGGAAAATGGATTATTAAAGTAGAGAACTAGTACTATATCCTTTATTAAAAAGAATAATTTCTATCATTTTTACTGCATTCATTTTTACTAATTGACTTCTTTTTTTTTAATTTGAATATTCCAGGTCGTGATTTGGACTGCAACACAAGATTCATAAAAGACAACAGCATAAGAACCAATATTAAGTTTATGCTTATTTATAATGTACTTCTTTGCTCTTACTTAATCGTTTAATTTTTTAAAGTGGTTTAATGCTGAATGAGAACTTGAGAATTGTAATTCGTCGTTTTGATAGGATTTTTGTGAGGATTGAATTTATAGGATTGAGGCATTTACTGGTTTTTAGATTGAATTCTTAGGATACAGGCAAGTTTTTAGGTATACAATTTTTAGGATTTGGTTTCCACTTTCTTTCAAGCTTTCAAATTTATTCTTAGTTGAGTTTTGGAATTTGGTCGTAATTCTCAGGTGAATTGGTGTCAAAACAATTTAGTTCTTGGGTTTGTTTCAGTTGAACATGTAGATTTCTCTGTCTCTTATTCAGCATTAAAATCTTTGAATTTATAAATTTCCTTTCACATAACTAAAGAGTAAGGAATTCAATTTAACAGGCTGTAATTCCAAATTTATGTATTTGCTTCGCCCAGTATATTCTTAGATGTTTTAATTGCTGATTTTTAAATCTGTTGGCGTTTCTTGCTTTAGACAAAATTCAATATTGTAGTAATGCGTAATAAACCAAACTTTGATCTATTTAAAATTTTGTATTCTTTAATCCATTTCTTTAGGAAATCAATGGCATTGCGGTGGACTATGTAAATCTTGGTTGCCATTTATTTCAGATTAATATCGGATTAATTAGAAAAAATTATGAAACTGCTAAAAATTCTAATTAAACTAGTTGTGAAGAAATACATTCGTTGGGTTCAAAAATGTATTCACGAAAGTACACCTCGAGACAGCGGTTTCCATACGGCAATTAAATAAAAAACCAGAAATAATTATAAGTTGAAAATTTCAGAAAAACTTTTAATTCTAAAGTATAATCTTCATACAAAAATTTTTTAATATTTTCATTTTTGTTTACAAGATATGAGAAAAAAACTCAAAAAAACACTGCCACACTTGTAGCAGCAAAATCCATATCTTGCCATTATTAATTAATTTAGCGCTTAATTTTTGCTCCTTTTATTCATGTCTGTGAATAAATTTTTTAATTTTTGTCGATCAGTTGAATGTAGTTTTTCAGCTGCGTTCACAATGGCAGTTCGAAGATTATCAAAGTTTTCAAATGCTCCATGTACATAAACAATGTCAGTAAGCATCGACCAGACATTCTCAACAATGTTTAAATCCATGCTGTAAGGTGGCCAGGCAAGTCTGAAAGTAGCTCATTGTGTCATGGGCCGTGTGAATTCTCGCACCATCCTGTTAAATTAATTTTTCTTTCTTGAAATGCGATTTCTCCAGTGCTTTCATCCAGGGAACTACTTTCTCCATCTGCTTTATGTAAACATGACGATTTTGATTGCCTTTCACTTCTAAGAGAAGAAAATCACAAAGCTGTCGGGTTTTTTTTTTCGATTATTAAGTTCATGTGCATCACGTTCATGTTGCCATGACATTTCATTGTCTGGTCCATCCAATCTGAACCGCTTTTCATCCGAGAAAATTGTCCGTTTCCAGTCATGTCCTGATTCAAGCCATTCTTGGCATTGTTCAACTCGTTTATCTCTGATTTTGTTAGCAGCTGATCTGGTGGGCGTTTTGCCTGCTTCTTGTAATTATATTTTAGGCGTTTCATTTGTCTTTGAATTGTACGTCTTGAACCTGGCAAATTTCCTCTTTTTAATACAGCAGCATTAATTCGATGGCCTTCCTCACGAAGTTGAGCATAAGCACGATTTAAATTCATTATTTCATGGCTGTGAAACAATTAGTTGGCTGGCTATATTTCTTCTTTACTGCATAATCATGATGTATCATAAATTGTACTGTTGACTTTTTCAGTTTCAAGTCTTTTGCAATTTTCCCATAACGATTCACCATCCTGGAATTTTTTCTTTGCTAGGTTCCTAATTTCGACTGGATGAACCATTCCTATTATGTGAAAGTGATTTTTGTCAACTACTGCCTAACACATAAGTGAGAAACTGATGATTTTTCTGCCTTCTGGTGTCAGAATTATTCAGTTTAAATTTGCATATGGAAATTGCTGGCACATAGATTGCAGGGTTTTCTTGATTGTTTAGTTGTATAATAAACCATTAAGGAATGACATAACCAAGTACCGAAAGGTTAAACTAAACCATTAGCGGAACTATATTTTTAAACCGCCCTATGTTAATATTGGAAGTTTCTAATGGACCATAATGAAACCATTAAACCACGTAACTTTGAAATAATTTTGACTATCATTAATATTACGTTTTATTCATTCATGATACATCATTCCAAGTTGTTTGATATATTACATGCCATATTTTAGCATTGCAAGTTCCCATGAACCATAAGTGTTCCACTAAACCAGGTTCCTTGAAACAAATTTCGAATATCATTAATTTACGTTATATCCATTCATTACAACTCATTCCAAGTCGTTTGATATATTACATGCTATATTTTAGCATTGAAAGTTCCAATGAATCATTATGGTTCCACTAAACCATGTTCCTTTAAACCAATTTCGAATATCATTAATGTTTCGTTATATTCATTCATTACAACTCATTCCAAGTCGTTTGATATACGTATTACATGCCATATTTTAGCACTGAAAATTTTTGAGGTTGTCATAAGGATATTAGTGCACGTGTCATTGTTTCGATTTCAACCATTTTCAAAATGGTTCATTCCCGGAACCATATTTATTAAATGGCGAAAATAGTAATTTATATCCGCTTCTATCTTGTCATTACGATTTGTTTGATATATTACTTAATATATCTCTGCATTGAAAATTGCTAGGTGGGGTCGTAAAGGTACCATTTGTGCACGTGCTATAGAACAGATTTAGATAATATTTGTAACTGGTTGGTTCCATAAACTATATTCATCGACTGACGAAAACAGATTTTGAAAATCTTTCATAGCTTCGAATGAGTTAGAGTTACAGACAGACAGACACGTTTCCCCACACTGATAGCATAAGCACCTTTCGGTACTTAATAAATGAACAACACAGATATGTCTAATGAATGGCATATCTGTAGTAGCGGGTCATGTGAGATATTAAACGAAATATCACACATGTCCCGTTACAATTGAATTCAATGCTTGTCATTTTGTGTTTTTTGTCAAATACCTGTTTTATATTTACTCTGTATTATTATTTTTATTTATTTCTTATTTCTTATTATCTCTGATGTCTTTAAGTCATTCTTTTCGCTCGGTATTGTAGTTCCGTGTTGGCTTGAATTAGCTGTGTGAACACAATAAATGAAATGAATTGAATTGAATGTTGTAACATAATTTATTAATAATTGTGACAACAACAGGGAATAACCCACCAGACAAAGCAAAAGGTGAAGCCCCATGTTGCCTCCCAACAGGCCAAAGCCCAAAACGGGGTTAATGAGAAATTCATAAAAACTATAAAGAATAAAATTAATAAAATAAAATCGAAGCCAAAAAGATAAGCTGAGTCAGGTAAAAAGCAATAAAGCTTAAAAACGATGCAAGAAGCTGAGTCGAGACAACTAGTTTATGCTAAGGATATAATTTAGTTAAATTTGGGTCGCCCCCAGCAGGCCAAAAGCGATGTTGCTATACCATCATAAAAAATATCTGGCTTTGTTTCTCGATTATAATAATCTGCAACTTTAAACCTTAAATCCAGAATTTTGCATTCGTTCTGAAAAATCTGGTACCAAGAGACCAAAACGAAGTGAGCCTTTAGTAATTTGAGAGCAATTCCTTCCAACAAGGAAGGACCCTCAATCCTGCGAGATATGACACAAATTAAAACTCTTAAGAGCTTTATCAACCAAATACCACAAAGAAACATAATAAATCCTAGTAATCTCCATGGTCCTTAATAAGTGGTCTTTATAAGGACCATTTGCTGAAAAACTTATTCAGTTTCTTCTCTAATCTTATCGTAAGGAAATCGACCGCATAAACCAAATCTCAATCCTATAAAAAATTTTAGGCAAAACTAAATAATCAAATAAGTATTAGAATTCTTAAAAAAATTATTCACCTATACAGGGTGATTCAGAAAGGTAGGTCAAAAATCTAATCCATGTACAGATTGTAGCGGAAACAATATTTTCCCTATAAACATGGGTCCGGAAATGTATCCTTACAGAGATAATGCAACTTGCACGAGGTAGGAATGGATGTGCGTTACCCGGACGATAATGGTAGGGTCCATGTAAATTAGGATCTAAACATGTAAATTGTTCTTGTTCTCTCCTTTAAAAGACAGGAAAAGAAATATGTAACTCTATTGTCATATAATGGATCGTTTGACTAATGCGGAGCTGGCGGACAAGCATCTCGTCTACGGCGAGGCACAGGGTAATGCTACTGACGCGGAAAGGATTAACCGACAGCGTTTTACAGGCCGTGATCACCCACATCTTCACCAGAGTTCGCGAGAATCTCGTCCGCAGTAAAGCTCTAGATTAAGAAAGTACGGCAAACTTCGTCGTCTGCTACCAAATCCGCCATTGTTGGCCCAAATGGCCCTATAAAGTGAGTTACGCTTCCTCTAAAATTCGTCTTAAATGCATCCTTTTCGCAAATTTTCTTATTATTATCGTCTGGAAATATAACTGGCAATCAGTAAATTCTGTAACTATTGATTTTTCTTTAAAATTTGTTTTCAATTATAATTTTTTACATATAAATAATGATAACGTAGAGGCAGTTTAATGACAACCAGATTCAGTTTTTAGTTTATTTTCACTTTATTTATTTATCCTTAATAAACGATTTTCATGTAATTAATAAATTTTAAAAAACACTGGGTGTAGTTTTTGTAATTTTATTTATCAAAATATAATTTTATAATATTTTATTAACATATAATTTAATAAACTTTTATGAAATTAATTTTTATATTTATATCAAAAATTTCACTTTACCAATTTTAATTTTATTATATTATAAAAATTATTAAATTATTAAAAAAAGTATAATTATAATTATAAAAATATCAAATATAATTTAATAAAATAGGAACTATTAAATTTAAGTTTTTGATTTAAATATAAAA
The DNA here is from genome assembly GCA_023313115.1 of Rhysida immarginata. Classification (NCBI taxonomy): domain Eukaryota; kingdom Metazoa; phylum Arthropoda; class Chilopoda; order Scolopendromorpha; family Scolopendridae; genus Rhysida; species Rhysida immarginata. Next base: position 979,730 of record JAHWFO010098272.1, on the reverse strand, counting down.
ATTACTTTGGTTATTATATTTTGATAGAAAATTTTAAAAATTATAATTTGGAAAAACTTAACCGTTTGATTACAAAAAAAAATACAAAAAAATTACTACACATGCAATGTATTTTGAAATTTATTCATTTATGGAGGTTTATAATATTGACGTAAAAAATCTATCCAAAACTTATAGTTAAAATTTTCTATATTTTTTTTCACCCAGCTAGCAAATTTTCGTTATTCAATTTCATATTTTATATTCAAGTTTAATGATGAGTGATAATTAACTCTGCTAAAATAAGATGAAAATAACATGGACGTTTTATTTCAAGTTTTGCCTCCACATTTCACAGACAGTTTAACCTTGTTTAAAAAGAACTATATTCAACAAAAAATTATATTTTCTGATAGTCTGAGAATTGCACAATGCAACATTTCTATAACATTCGGTGAAGTTATAATATAAACGTACTTGCTTCTTATTACTTCCTCAGATATTTTAACGAATTTATTAACCTCCAAGGAGCATAGATTGAAGGATTCGGAAATTTTGCTTATTCGGATTCAAATTTAGGATCAATCAACGAATATTTCATTAAAAATTTAATCTAAATTGCATTTTCCACATGCATTTCAATGGTATCTATCGCTGCGTTCGGGCCAACAATGGCTGACAAACTCACGTGACAGCCGTTCTACCAATCAGCAGCTGCCGGCGGCGCGGAAAAGGTTTGCCGTACTTTCTTAATCTAGAGCTTTAGTCCGCAGACTAAACACCTGCATCGAGACTCAGGGTCGGCATTTTGAACACCTACTGTAATCTCATTCAAGCCTCGTACAAGTTGCATTATCTGTGTAAGGATGTATTTCCTGACCCATGTTTATAGGAAACATTTTGTTCCCCGCTACAAAGTGTACATGGTATTTCATTCTTGACCTACCTTTCTGAATGACCTTGTAAAAAAAACCAAAGCTAATAGAGATATCTGGTGGCCCTGAACATGAATCGTTAAATGCTGACATGGCGAAATTAAAGATGGATATCGCCAAAATCGATGAATGGTATCGTGATCGTCAAATGACTTTAAATAAAGATAAAAATGATATTATTACCTTCGATACAACTTTAAAAGACAGTTCCATTTGCATTATCGGTATCCATTTTGATTCCTCCTTGACCTTTAAGTATCATATACAGTATTTAATCTCTAATCTTACACAGAAATATTTCTTATTTTATCGCCTAAGTAAATTACTTAGCACCAGAGTGTTAGTAACAATATTGCAATCACTATGCCGTACTTCAATATGGCATCTGTTTATGGTCAACTGCAACTAAATATCTTATCACTACCTTGAAAACAGTGGTTAATCGATGCATACGTATTGCCTTTAGATTAAGCATATATTAATCTATTTCAGAACATTGTCATCGAGTCGGATTACTTCCGTTTGGTGCCTTTATTGCTTATTGCAAACTGAAGACCATTGCCAATGCTCTTCGTAACAACGATGATTCTTGCCATTACATTATTAATTATTTTCATAGCTCTATTGAATTTCGTACATCCCAACGCTACGTTTTTATATCACCTAGACTAACCAATTTTAGGGCAAGAACTTTCCCATATAATACTTTCGGTATGTGGAATCAGTTACCCTTCCATGTTCGTTCCCATATTTATACTTGTTCTCGTGTTAAATGTACTTTAAACTGCTCACATTTTAATTCAATCTTAAAAAATACATTTTAAGTAACTATATTAAGTATAAAAGTGTTACGTTTCAACTTGTTGCACTTTTGTATTATTATTCCTTTTTGTTCGTTGTAGTTTTTACTTCATTCTTTTGTCATCATTTATTTTGTCCTTTCACCCTCATTTGTTCTATATATAAAGCTAACCGCATTATTGTATCACTGGTTATTACTCCCTCGGAGTGCGATAAAAAAATAAATAAATAAATAAATTAAAAAACTGATAAGTCTGTTAAAAGAACCAGAACAGTCAAAAAAGATTCCCAGGTCTTTAATATGATCAACGCAAGAGAGTTTTAGAATGAAATGAATAATTAAAGAAAATTGAATCATCTTTTTTAGAAAAGGCCATCATCATGGTTTTCGTAATATTCACATTTAATTTATTTAGAGAAAACCATCTACTAATTTTACAATTTCGTTCTGCAAAAGAGGAGCATCATTATACGTTATAATCTGAGGGGATATCGTTAAATATGCCAAAATATCAATAGACGAGAAGTCGAGTGAATTACCAAGACCAATCAATTATAAAATAAACAGGAGGGGACCCAAAGGGATGCCACTCCTAACGTACACAAATTTCGATTTCCGCGATTTGAATTTAACTTGAAAAGATCTTTCAGGAAAAAGGTTTTCACACAGAAAGGCACTTTTGTCGGAAAGACCCAATGCTCTTATTTTCTAATCAAACAATCATGATTAACAGAGTCAAAGGTTTGTCCCAGATCGTTATAGATAACGTCCAATTGCTTCTGTGCATTCAAAGTTTTAGCAATTTTTATCGAAAAAGGGAAAAGTTGGTAATAGTTGAACGATGTTCAATGAAACCGTGCTGCCAGGTTGTAAAAATGATCAAGTAATTATACATATAGCCGTTGAAAGAAAGGATTCAAATGACTTAGCTGGATAGGGCAATAACATTGTCGGTCTAAAGTCAGATGGACATTTAGGACGCTTAATCTTTGGGATGGGAACACAGAATGCTTGTTTCCATTAAATTGGATATAACCCACTTTGGAATATTACGTTAAAAATATGAGATAAAAGATTAGGAAATCCACTCAATGCAACTTTTATCCCTGAATTCCAGAGTGGTTCAGAGAACAATTAACCCTATTAGTTCCCAAGATGATATCAATAAGATTATAGGGCTTTTCATATTATATTATTCTGGGATTATCCTAGACATATCTATCAGAGTTAACTCAGTTTGTGAATCCCAATAGCACATGCCATTTTTAGACATATACATTAGCGACTGCATTCAAATCATCCTCACAAGCAGGCAAATCTTCGTAAGCTCGCTCACTTTGAAAGCGTCACAGTAAGCGCTTCGTGGTTTTCCCAAATTTTCAGTCATAGCCCACTAGATAGTAAAGGCCCGTTCAGCTGGCCAGAAAACAATAGTAATCCGCGTAATTAGATTTGCAGCTGTTTGACGTTAGAGGGCGCTGAAAAGCTGAACTTAGTTTAGTGGAGTACTTATTAGAATCAAGAGGTAACAGTTATTTTTACTGCTAATTTCTGTAAAACGAAAGAGTAAACTAAATTTAGTGCATAAACCAAAATAATTTTCAATAATTACAAGCTAAATTAGAAAAAAAATAATTTATTTTGAATTCTAAAGTATTTTTTGTAATGAGCAACAAGAGCGAGCATTTAATTTTAAATAAAATAATTTGTTTTCTTACATTACAATTTTTATGATAATTTTATTATTTTCGTAGATAAGGGTTTCTTTGCAAATTTTTGCAGTTTAACGCATCATTTTAACATTTGCAGTATCATACAAAATACTGAGAATCATTATATTTAGCAACACTATTTTTGTCTTTGCTGAGAAATTTAGAGCATTAACAGGAGAGTCAGGAATTTATATATATGCTAAGGAGAAGCTGGGCTATTATTATTTTTAATGTTTTTAATTTATTTAAGATCATGGCAAAAAAAAGCAACTAAAAAGTTATATGAAGCCGAAATTAATTAAATTTGTTGGAAGGGTCTTGAGTTGCTAGTGGGAACAATAAGGTAGATAGAAATATCAGGTAATTCTGGAATTTCATCGAGCAACATGCGAGCAATGGTGAATCAATACCTTTGGGACCGTTCATAAACCATCTGGTCACTTTTTTCACCCCCTCTCTCTCTGTGGTCATCGGTGGCATAGTATTAGAGTAGGTGGTCATATTTGAATCTCCCACCTCAAAAATTACGTGATCAGAGAAATCAGACCACCCCCTAAAAAAGATATTAAAATGCAGAATTTTGAATGATTTTGAAATTAATTTGATCACCTGGTCTTTATTTGACCCCCTCCCTCCCTTTGGTGCTCATATATGGACAAATCCTGACCCCCATCCCCCCAAAAAATTGACCAGGTGGTTTATAAACGTTCCTTTTACTATGCGACGATCAGCTAACAAGTTCATGAAAGCAGCGCTCCTGGTGACAATTAATATCGAAAGTGATTACAGTGAACGGGCCTTTACTACCTAGGGGGCTATGGTACAGTCAACCAAAGGAAATAATCCACACGAGTTTACTACTTAATATTACATTTCATGCTATTGTATTGTTTTAATAGCTTTTTTAATTATAATTATTTAAATTTAATAATCTTAATAATGTTAACTCTAAATGTAATATTAAATTATTAAAAATAAATTAATATTGAAACGGTAAAACAGAGTAAAATTCAAGTGTGGATTATTTCCCCTTGACGACTGTACATTTAAAGCGGTTTTTGCCTCAGGTAAACGGTGAGGTCGATTGGCACTAAACTTACTTTAGATATATTCATCCGTTGGTATAGCAGAAAAAGTTCTTACAGACTGGGAATTCGAGGGCTATGGGCGGATTTATCAAAGGATAAATCCCGAAACAAAATTAACCAGAAAATATCCAGTCGCATCCTATACAAGCCTTCCGATGAAATGGAAGTACAATTCTTCCTGTCGACTCCTATGATAACAATTGACCCCATAGAAGATTTCAACAAGACGAAAACTAAATCCTCACAGGAGATTTGTATTGTACAAGAGATGGCTCCAACCAAAACGGTCAAGCAGGATTTTTTTTCCAAAAACCTCAGAACTGAAATTTCAGACACTGGGTGTTTTTTGCAACCGACCTGTACGCTTAAATTTTTCTTCAAACGGTCGCTAAATGTCTTTTTATATTTATTAATCACAATAATTTTAAACGTAGCGTAATTCTTAATTTATCATTATTAAGGGATATAATCAAGGGCAGCTTCAAAGAGGAAACTGTCATAAATAATGTAGCTTATAATAAAATAAATTGAAAGTAATTTTTCAGGTATTGTTTAAGTTCGTTGTTTTGGTAATGCATTCTCAACTGATTATATAGAGTGATCCAAAAATCGTGCACAACGAAATAAAAACCAGACGACATTAAGTAATCCTATTTGATATAGAATTTACACAACACATGTATATTTTTACAACATATGCTCAAATTTTAAAAGTTTCAAAGTTACGGATGAGACTTTTCAACTATTACACTATTTATAGACAATCGAATTTGGATTCCCGCGACTTTTGGACCACCCTGTATTATTGAAAATTACTCACAAAGCAATGTTAAATTTAAAGTATTTTAATAATCGACAAAGAATTTGAAAGAATTACAACCATCGTCAGACTTTCCAATGGATTTCTCAGAAATATTTCTTTAAAATGACACTTTTTCAAATTTTTGCAACAGGATAGAGTTAAATGTTCCAAGTCATAGCAGCTTGAAAGTAGGCGAATAATATCTATTGGTAATAAACCTGTTTTAATACCAGAAATTAATGAAAGTACTTTCAGATTTCTGAAGAGTGACTCCGTCGAAATGTCGCCGAATAGAGCTCCCTCATTTTCGCAGTGCAATTTTGTCAAATTTCGACAGCATGCATCAATGACATCAAAGTCTATATAGGTGAAACCTTCAAGGTGTAACTTTTCCAGACCTTGTCCCACTTTCTTAAGAAATGGAGCGACGTGTTGCCCAAAATTCATTAAATTGTCCTTTGTGTAAATGGCAATATCTTTCAAACTGTGTAAGCTTTCTAAGAACATCAGCTGAACATTAGAAGCATGCCGAATCTGTAATTTTGTTAAAAATGGACATCTCATGGCAATTACAGATGAAAGATTGGGAAGATTATGCGTTCCATTATAAGAAAACTCCCGAAGTTGGAATTGTGTCTTTTCATCGGTCTTGTCGTGCAAAATTTTAATTGCCTTAGCAAGACTTCCACGTGAACACCATAAAACTTGCAGATTTGGCAAATTCATCAGAAGAGCCTGGATGCCTTCTAAATAATAATCTTCTCCTGCATCCTGGTCTAAGCATATCAATCGCAGTTTCTGGCATCGTTTTGACTCGTCTTCACCATTACCTGTGTTCATACAAAGCCTTTTTAATCCCTCGTTCGTAACCGCTGGTGAATAGGCCTCGAGGACGAGTAAATTTGGACAACCGAGTGCCACACATTCTAACAATTCGTCGTCACATATTCCATTGACATTCAAATGGGTCAGTGAGTGCATACTTTTGACGTATTCCTTCAAAGCAGATAATGCTTCTGGTACTTTAATCCACGGATTATATTCATCCCCTAAACTAAGCGTATCAACATTCAGGTAAGTGATCGTTGCTTTTGTGCATTCTAACGTTTTAACTACACTTACTATATCTTCATCTCTAAAGGAAAAATCAGACAAATTAATTTGCCTCATAGGCTTACAAATCAAAATTTTCATGAGTTCTTTTTTAACAAATGTATACTCCAATGCTGATGCTAATTTGAACAGAATATCTTCAATGAGTTCTTGGGGTACAGAAAGAAACGGATTCGTCTCCTTATTTAACCACGGAAAATCTGCTATATTTATGCTATTATTGAGTCGCACCAACAACTGAACAATTTTGTCCGAGGATAAAGTCTCCAAAGATTTAGGGTTCAGTCTCTGCTTGAAGGCTTCATTATGTGAGTTGTCAGCCATCTGGAAGCAGAGAATTCCTCAGAAAATTACAGAAATTACTATCAAATAATCATGATATATCATTTCAGATAACTTTTGCTATAGCATACTTACCTCGTAGGTTTTGCCAATAAATACTTATCTTGATGTAAATATCCCTCGTATCAAGAGGGCAGATACATTAATACTTTTAACCGATAAGAAACACAGGCAAATACGAATTCCTACTTGTGTATGACACGAAGTTACCAATGACTCTCGTGACCATAACAATGTAATAATAACATCTGATTGTCATCGAGGAATTCGTTCCACTTATGCTAACAATGTAAGAATTTTCAGGAAATGTCTTTTTAGATGGCTAAATATAATACTTATTATTTACAGAATGGAATAAAATCGAAAGGCTCATGTGTTTTTAACTCCAATTCCCCATAAGAAATAAATCCTCTCCGGGTATTTGTTCTGTAAGAAAATTCATAAAATTACAGGGCGTTTTTAACAAGCTCATCAAGTTATTTTCTGTTTTTAACATATGTTTTGATTCATTTTGAAAATATAATTCGTTGACAGTGTTATTTCGATCATTTTGATCAATGCCTTAATCACGCAGTAGAATAATTTAATTGTTTAACGCTCATAAGCTCTAATTAAGTCCATCACGTGAGTGGTGTGATGAGAGGGGGGATAAACAGCAAACGAAAGGTGAACATCATTAGACTTTTAATGACTCCAGTTAAACTCAAATTGTACAGTCAATATAAGAAGACAAATTAAGGGATAATCGCTGTTTACTGCAGAGTTCATTGATCATAATTAAAAGTACTTGGTTCAATAACTTCTATTGTCTTACGACGTCTACCGTGCTGAGGCATAATTTGGAATGTCTGATTGTCATAGGGTAGTTCGTCTGAGGGCAGGATAGTTGCGAGAGCAATGGGCACTACAGATAGAAAGAAACAATAAACGAAAGCCAGCGTTAATTCTAGGGGCAATGAACGGGACACTTAAGCTACTTATCGTCTACTTAACACTATAGGCTGACTACGTTGAAGAGTCTCTTACATGGTAAGGGTTTCCTGGATAGCCAGGAAGCGGCCGCGTATCACGTGATAACGAAAGCCTCCCCCCATTATCTACTACCGTATATCTTCTAATAGTAGCCCCCGGCATCAATTTTTTCAACTGAATCACTAACCGGGCGTTTATTAGAGACCGGCGTTTATTTTAAACGCCATATCATATGACCGCTTTGGAGGCATGTCTTTTTTTTAAACAGAATATGGTAGTGTACATTAAACAGTCCTTACGAACAAGATACCTTGAGAACTAAGGGCTGAATAGCAGAGTGCATGATATCGAAACTCAAAGCAGTGTGCTGGGAATCCCCTCTAGCCCGTGTATACGTGAACCCCGAAAGCGGCTCACGTGAACAGCCGCGTGTAGGAGAGTACCCGGCGTTTATTGGAGACCGGCGACAATTGGAGACCAGGCGTTTATTAGAAGATATACGGTATATTATCCGGTAATGCCTGCACTCCTGTACGTCCGTCGTTGCTAAGGTTGTGCTCCTCCTCTATTGGGATATGTGCCACCTTCGTTGCTTTTCTACTGGCGTCAATCTCGAGAAGATCTCATGCGGCTAGCGGGTTGCGGGCCTTCCTTCCGTCTGTCGCTGCTATTTCTCCAACGTCTCGGGCTCGACGGCGGAGGTTGCTTCGACGTGGCTACCGTTCGCTTGTGGTACCCCAACGTCCTCGGCGTTTCGGCTGGCCTCTTATGTTCCGGCACCTTCGTCTCGAGGTTACTTTCCGTGCGGCGTAGCAGCTCGTGCCATCGTGGAATGAAAAATGCTATAGATTAGCATGGAATGAAAACCTTTCTGAGATACGTCACTAAACGACGTCACAAAGCCAACTAGAAAGACAGGGCCAGAAACTCAAAAGTTACCTGACCCTGATGGTTTCCGTGCAGAGGCTTTCTCTTTAGGAGGTGTTGCTTAGTCCGAGCAATAATGTAACTTTCATTGTTTCCAACAAACGAAAAAATACTGATTATTAAAATCCAAGATGGAAACAATGTAAGTTAGATTGTTCCTTGGACTAAAATGGTCAGGTGACTTGAGTTTCAGAGCCTGTCTCTCTCTCGTAGGCCTCGACCACGTCACCCGATTCCTTGAAATATAAACATTGACTTTGAGGCAACCTTCTCTTCTATTAACCTTAGACATACTCTCTATATAATGCTTAAATCACAGTATAGAGATAAATTTATAATAAATCATAGCAAAGGCCTAAATCGTAGCTATAAAGAGGATCGTGTGTTCATTGCACTGAATGGTATGAAATAGGGTTTTGATGAAGTCCTATCGTTCATATTTTTTTTAAATTAATTACCGTAAAAGCGCAAAGAAGGGTCGCATTCTATTATCCGCCGCGGCGATTATCAAAATTGTCGATGCCGCCACCAAGTTGATTTCAGTTGATTTCAATGCATAAAATAACTGTAAACGTACTGTGATGTCATTGGCAGACATATTCTCTTTACTGTTTCAGGCTACAATCTGCAAGTCCAGATGGAACGACCTCCAAATCTTCCAAAACGTTACCCTTGCCCATTGCCCAACTCGACAGGAGAGTAGCAACTAATACTTCCGTTGCTGACGATTTCGGTATACTTACTATTGGAAACCACGTCCAGGAATCGCTGAAGAAGCTGCTTGCGAAGATAAAGGACTATCCCAATCCTCTGGTTGCTGATATTTTGGATCACCCGCTCACCTTCAGAAGTTCCCTCAGGCATCGTAGGCCTCGTCACATCCTGGACGTCAACTTTGACAATGTTCAAAAGGCGATCTTTCCAGTGTACTGGATCTCCCAGCACCTCCGTGTCACTCGTCCATCAACAATCTGCTTCGCCGTCCTGATAGGAAAGGACACTTCTTTATCCTCTGGATGACTTAATCAGGTTTCATCTGGCTTCTTTCCTAGCCGTGTTCGATCTCTTGAATTTTATAAAAATTTATTACAACCCTTGTTTACAGAAAATTCACACTTATAATTATTCTTCCAAAACAAATTGTTTAAATTATGAAATTGCTTATTTGGATTTCATTATAACAATTTGCAAGATACAGTTTTGCATGTAAATCCTAAATTGGATAAATAATTTAAACAATTTTTGTTTTAAAATGCACATGATACTGGTCGTGGAACTTTTTATTCTAATAAGTTTAAGATATTCTTTTAGGTATTTTTTTATCTATTTTGGTTTGAATGAAACTGGGAATTTTTGATGAATTCGGAAAACTTATCAGTAGGAACAGAAATATTGTAGGAATTATTGTCAACTCAACAATATTCATACGCTTTAAAACTGGGAAGTAATGCTTGTTCGGCCAAAATAGGTTTTTTCAATTTTCAGAGCCTCGCATTCTTCTTGTTTCTTCATGATGTTTCTGTTCGAGTAGTTTAAAAAAAAATCTACACAGATAGTAAAAAACAGTGTTATTTGTAATTAATTCTGTGTCTTTATCAATAAAGAAAAACAAAAGTTATCTTCAAAATTTTATAGTTTGTTATAAAAAACATTCACACGGCGGAATTATGTTGGAATTGTAGAAACTAATGCAAGCTAATGCAAATATAGATAATGTGAGGGGAGGGGCAATTGCCAAGAATATCTCCCATTGGTTACGCGAAGAACAGCGAACCATAAATGCACCCTACTATTGTGACATCTTGAGGACGTCCCTGAAGCCGGCACTAAGGAAAAAGCGACTTAGTGGTGTTTGTTTTCTGCAAGACAATGCCAGACCACACACAGCCAAACTGACTATGGATACATTGACGGAACTCAAATGGGCCATCTTACCATATCCTTCATACAGCCTGGACCTCTCCCCTTGCGATCATCAACTTTTTGGACCATTGAAAGATATCTTGGGAGGGCAGAGATTCGGCTGCAATGAGGAAGTAAAAAAAGCGGTCAAGAGATGGTTTCGACATTAGCCTGAAGATTTCTACAGAACCAGTATCCAGTTGCTGCCAGAACACTGGAAAAAATTTGCATGTACAAGGATTGTTTTTTGAGAAAGAACTGGTTTGTGCGTTTTATTTGTAGTTTCCTGATTTTATAAAAAATAAAGTCCCCAGGTCAAATTTGAACGCCTCCGGTATTTATGTAAATTTTTTTCACAAACACAATAAATTATCTAAACTTTTGAAACATCATTTTTTTTTTCATTTTTATTAAAAACTTTGAAATAATGGGCCAATAAGTCAACTGAACCTGTAGTCGAACTTCCACGGCAGACTTAGGGTGTGTCTAAATAGTCCAAGCGGTCGCGACCGGTCAAAGCCCGTCGCAAAGCTCGTTTTGGAGCCACCAGTGAATGACTCGAAATTTGACTATGTTCGATCGACGCGGGAACGATGCAGGCATACGTGGCTGGCTTTATTCATTTTAAATTTTCTCCTGATTCGGACGACCCTCGTTTCATAAAGTAATGTCCGGTCGCAATGAGCGTTTCATAACGCGACCGGTCGCGCTAATCGCGACGGGAGTCCAATGCCGGTCGCCGGTCGGCTGCCTCGGTGAGTAGAATCAAAATGGCGGATGAAAGTAGAAAATTCAAGTGTTTTCGTGCCCGATACGTAATAAATAAACCATTAAGGAATGACATAACCAAGTATCGAAAGGTTAAACTAAACCATTCGCCGAACTATATTTTTAAACCGCCCTATGTTAACATTGGAAGTTTCAAATGGACCATAATTATACCATTAAACCACGTACAGTACCTTTGAAATAATTTCAACTATCATTAATTTTACGTTATATTCTTTCATGACACTTCATTCCAAGTCGTTTGATATATTACATGCTATATTTTAGCATTGAAAGTTCCAATGAACCATAATGGTTCAACTAAACCAGGTTCCTTGAAAACAATTTCGACTACCATTAATTTTACTTTATATTCATTCTTGACACATCATTCCAAGTCGTTTGATATATTACATGCCATATTTTAGCACAGAAAATTTTTGTGTGTGTCATAAGGGTACTATTAGAGCACGTGCCATTGTCTCGATTTCAACCATTTTCAAAATGGTTCATTCCCGGAACCTTATTGATTAATTGGCGAAAATAGTAATTTATATCCGCTTCTATCTCGTCATTACGATTTGTTTGATATATTACTTAATATATCTCCATTGAAATTTGCTAGGTGGGGTCGTAAAGGTACCATTTGTGCACGTGCTATTGAACAGATTTAGATAATATTTATGACTGATTCGTGCCATGTACCATGTTCATCGACTGACGAAAATAATAATGAATAACCGCATCTATCTCGTCATTACGATTTGTTTGATATATTACTCAATATATCTTCTCATTGAAAATTGCTAGGCGGGAAAATAGAGGTACCATTTGTGCACGTGCCAATGAACCGATTTAGATAATATTTGTAACTGGTTCATGCCATGAACCATATTCATCGACTGACGAAAACAGATTTTGAAAATCTTTCACAGCCTCGGAGGAGTTTGAGTTACAGACAGACAGACAGACAGACAGACAGACACGTTTCCCCGCACTGAGAGCATAAAGTACCTTTCGGTACTTAATAAACCATTAAGGAATGACATAACCAAGTACCGAAAGGTTAAACTAAACTATTCGCGGAACTATATTTTTAAACCGCCCTATGTTAACATTGGAAGTTTCAAATGGACCATAATTATACCATTAAACCACGTACAGTACCTTTGAAATAATTTCAACTATCATTAATTTTACGTTATATTCTTTCATGACACTTCATTCCAAGTCGTTTGATATATTACATGCCATATTTTAGCATTGCAGTTTCAATGAACCATAATGGTTCCACTAAAACAGGATGGTTCCACTAACCAGTTTCCTTGAAACCAATTTCGATTATCGTTAATTTTACGTTATATTCATTTATGACACATCATTCCAAGTCGTTTGATATATTACATGACATATTTTAGCATTGAAAGTTCCAATGAACCATAATAGTTCCACTAAACCAGGTTCCTGGAAACCAATTTGGACTATCATTAATTTTACGTTATATTCCTTCATGACCCCTCCTTCCAAGTCGTTTGATATATAACATGCCATATTTTAGCATTGCAAGTTCCAATGAACCACAATGGTTCCACTAAACCAGGTTCCTTGAAACCAATTTCGACTATCGCTAATTTTACGTTATATTCATTAATGACACCTCATTCCAAGTCGTTTGATATATTACATGCTATATTTTAGCATTGAAAGTTCCAATGAACCATCACGGTACCACAAAACCAGGTTCCTTGAAACCAATTTGGACTATCATTAATTTTACGTTATATTCATTCATGACACCTCATTCCAAGTCTTTTGATATATTACATGCCATATTTTAGCATTGAAAGTTCCAATGAACCATAATGGTTCCACTATACCAGAATGGTTCCACTAAACCAGGTTCCTTGAAACCAATTTGGACTATCATTACTTTTACGTGATATTCATATATTACATGCCATATCTTATCATTGAAAATTTTTGAAGGTGTCATAAAGGTACCATTAGTGCACGTGCCAATGTTTCGATTGCAACAATTTTCAAAATGGTTCATTTCCTGAACCATATTTATTGGCCGAAATAGTAATTTATATTCGCTTGTATCTCGTCATTAAGATTTGTTTGACATATTACTTAATATATCTGTCCATTGAAAATTGCTAGGTGGGGTCGTGATGGTGCCATTTGTGGACGTGCTAATGAACCGATTTAGATAAAATTTATGATTTTTTCATGGCATGTACCATATTCATCGACTGACGAAAATAGTAATGAATAACCGCATCTATCTCGTCATTACGATTTGTTTCATATATTACTCAATATTTCTTCCCATTGAAAATTGCTGGGTGGGAAAATAGAGGTACCATTTGTGCACGTGCCAATGAACCGATTTAGATAATATTTGTAACTGGTTCGTGCCATGAACTATATTCATCGACTGACGAAAACAGATTTTGAAAATCTTTCATAACCTCGGAGGAGTTTGAGTTACAGACAGACAGACAGACAGACGGACAGACACGTTTCCCCACACTGATAGCATAAAGCACCTTTCGGTACTTAATAATACTGATATGTCATTTCACATTTTTAGATATAGTAACAATTAAGGACCTGTGAAGGCTTATTTGTGCCAAAATATTAAAATTAAATTTTCAATGGAATGTTCCAAAAATGGGGGTATGGAAACCGCTGTCTCTGAGTGTAATTCTGCAGTATGTTACAGGCATGGAATTTTACGAGATATGTTTGGAAATTGGGTACCATTAGGCTATTTAAAACAAAGTCCATTCTAATTTAATAAGACTTTTTAAGAACGCGCTTTTTAAGGTAAAATTACACTAAAAAGTAAAAGTAATATTTTATGCCCCTTATTTAAATAGGAATGCATAAAATTTAAATGTAAAAGCCTGACAGCGTCACAAATAAAGCACTTTGATAAGTATTTCTAGCGCTTTAGTCAGAGTGCATTTGTGAATTCAAATACCATTTTAGTGTGAGTACATGATGAATTGGTTTTTTACTAGACTTAAAGAATATTGATAGTTTAGAAAATATTAAACGCTCCGCCATAGTTTTTAACTTTTTATGGATTCCTATTTATGAGAGGCACTAATATTTTATTATTTTTTCTTAGTGCACTTTTTTAAAGTAAACCGAGGAGCTTAAAAATCAATTTGTAATCCATGCTTGTTACAAATAGAGTCCGCCAAAAAAATCTACAGTATACACACTTCACCATAAGAAAAACACTTATAAACGTTGTAACACTAAATTCATACAGGCATAAAGCGATGAATATAAGACTTTTGACTTCTGCAATTACGACAGGTGTTCAAAGTGTTATCATATACTTTTGCTCCTACGCATTTTCCTAGCAAACTCTTATCAACACGGAGAGAAATGCTTTGGATGTAGCAACAATAGTGAGTTGATGAGTGCTTGTTTGTTGAAACAAAAATACAATTTGATGCATCGTGAATTAACTTTTATCTTATTACATTATCAAATTGTCTCCATTACAATTCACTATTAATATGTAGTTTTTTTATGTAGCGTCAACTAAATATTGATGCGTCAACTATTAATTATCTTCCTTTATATAATTATATAATTTCATCAATAACTTCATTAATATTTACTTATTGTTTTTGTTGGGGTTTTTTTGTGATTTGTCTTTGTTCTCGGTGCCTTGGTGAGGATTCCTGTGTGGCACCGAGCTACCTTTATCCTTATCTTTGGTGGCAATAAATCAATCAATCAAGACTATTTCATATATTGTTCTGTCATCAATATATGGATGCCCATGCAGCAACATCGGAAGTTGCAGATCATAATCTGCTTGTTGATTGGTCGAGAAATTACGTCACTCTGTCGAGGAGGACAAACTTGATCTGGCGCTGATTAGTGGAAAGTCAGTTAGTGAAATCAGCCTTTTGACAGGGCGTCTTCGATCCAATGTGCACGATATTGTGCAGAAAAGGGGGGGGGAGTGAACAGAAAGATGCAAAACGGCAGAAAGAAAGTTTCGGGCGGCATAGAATCATGTCGAAGATGCCATCGTGCTCTTTCGCGGGTGGTGCCTGAAGATTCGTAAAAGCACACTTCAGAACATCTTTTTTTCCTATATATTTTTCATCCTTCATTATAAACTTGAACAGTTGGTAGACTTACCCAGAACATTAAATTCGTTCTCTTATCGATATCATTAATTCAAAGTAGGTACAGAAACGATAGCTTAGCGAGGGATATAAGAATCTGCCACGTTTCATTAGATATTGTTGGTTCGTTTTTACTTTGTTTTTTTTTTTTTTTTTTTTTTGGAGGGGGTGACTAATGTTTACTAAATTATGCAGACAAAGATAAAATCTAAATTTTAATTTAGGAACGGATCTGCAGATCCTACTCCAAAATTGGTAAGAATTTTTAACTTGGAAATTAATTCGAACAACATTTTTGTATATAATAATTATTTTGTACAAATTCTTATTACATTTTTTAAAAAAGAACACTAAAAAGACATCGCAGTTGACAGGATTCGAACCTGCGCGGGTATAACCCATTGGATTTCGAGTCCAACGCCTTAACCGCTCGGCCACAACTGCCTTGCAAGCTATTGTTTGTTAACAGCATAAATTAATTGAGAATTGGTCGCTATTGTTTGCAGCACGGTCTATAGATATTCATGGTCACCGAGCTCCATTGTTAAAATAGGCGCATTCGGCGGCACTCAGATCTGGCTCAGATCTGAGAGAATTGTCACGTGGTATCTGACTGCTTTTCTGAGCGTCTGAGTGACTGTTGCCGAACGCGCTTTTATCTCAGAAAGAAATGGCTTTACCGACTTTACAAATATTGAGAAGAAACGGCGGTTTTACTAATTTTAGTGTACATGAAATAAAAATCTGCATCAAATGAACAACTCAGCATGATTAATATTCGATCGCGAGAAGAGTATACCATAAGGCCAGGGAGGAAAGGGTACACTGGGCATCGCCATGATTTGGCTCTCGTAGCTTTTTTGATAGCTTCGCATCGCAGTGAGCGCCGCCATATTCTATCTGAGCACTCAGAAAAAGAAAAGCTTGCTGAGCGTCTGAGCTCAGAATCTGACAGATTCGTTGCGTGCCGAACACGTTTTCTTCTCAGGCGGAAGTAACAAAGTGCTCGCCGAACGCTGCTCTCTCAGATCTGAGTCAGATCTGAGCGCCGCCGAATGCGCCTAATGAAGCTAAAGTTTCTTGCTCCCGGTAGGGTGGGAACTCCATTGAAAAGTGGCGCTGCATGTACAATCTGCCCAACTGCGCCTGCAGCGCCATCCTATCGGCAGACAGAAACTTTACTTTCGTACTCAGTTTCAATGAAAATCTCTATCGCAGGTTGCGGTCGGGAATAGTGCGATTTATGCGGCACCTGGCGCGATCTGTTTTCCTTAGCTTCTCGAAACAATGGAAAATTGCCGAAGCTCGATGACCATGAATATCTATAGACCATGTTTGCAGTAATCATTTTTATTTATTTATTTATTTACACGCTTTTCTTTAACTTGACATCTCTGTTTGTTTGGTTAGAATTTTGTAATCCATATTAAAGTTACTTCCTATTAACCGACTGACTTGAAATTTTGCACACTTACTTAATCTTGATGACAATACATGAATCAATTAAAAAATCTACTAAATAATTGATTAATTAGTGGCAATTAATTAATTTAATATTTATATGAAGACTTTACCAATAGATGGCGTTAAAGTGTGTTTTTAACAATTAAAGTTATTTTATTGTTGAGAGCACACTTTTATATTTACTTAAAACAATAATGCAGTATAAGTATTAAATATCAGCATCGAGGCCAAAATGGTTTTTTTATATGTTGCGGTCATGCAGACCATGAAAGTCTTATTAAAGTTCTACGGCGATGGCTTATATAGGGTGTTTCTAAAGGTAGCTACCAAACGTTACACACAGTTAGGGGACACCAAAACAAACCGGTTTTTTTTACCATAGCACTGTATCAAAAGTGATCACACTGGTAAATTATGATAACGAATGCGCATGAAAAAAAAACGTGGATGTGGATCATGTAATCCTGTGGAGAGTTGCCCATGAACATCATCTGAACCCATATCATTATCACCGGGTCCAGGCAATGATTGTCAACCCCGTGTGGCCTTCATGCAATGTTTACTGCAGCAGCATACAATTATTATTATTATTATTATTGATCCTGACTTTCCCAAGCTAGTACTCTTTACTGATGAGGCAGCTGATGAGGGAAATGGCTGGTGGACACTTTGAGCAGCTTTTGTAAGCGTTGTTTTCACGTGTCAATAAACTAATTGATATTACGTTGTGTTTTTTTCATTTGCACATTACATCACTTCTCTTCCCCATAACCGGGCAATGGTCGGGTTGCGACCCGCCCCCCCCCCCCCCCATACGAGGGTAAAACAGTTTGTTTTGGTGTCCCCTAACTCATGATTGTAACGTTTGGTCATTACCTCTAGAAACACCTTGTATATAAATTCATTATAATCAGTTTCCTTGTTAAGCTCAATGCATTAACATTTTAATAACTGTAAAAATAAATTAAACAAAATCTAAGTGGACAAACATAATGTATACTCTGTCCAACGAAAGAAAATTGTACATGTCAAGTTAAATTTCTAGTCTCAACTGTTGTACATTTTTAATTCTAACAATTATAACAATTGCCATTGCTACTTTAACTATACACACCTAGTTGGCCTACCACCCACAAAGAGTGAAGGCCTACCACCCACGTGTTCGTATCAGAAACTCAACCGAAATTCAGGACCCCACTGAAATTGGGAGCTGCCACTGTTTCTCACTCTTGCAAGATTGAGCTGCAAGTTGCCTAACTTTCTCACTAAGTTGCCAGTGGTAACTTTCTCACTAGCGGCAACCAGCAGCAAGTTAATTTATATTAGGCATAACCTTCAAATACTTAATAATTTTTTAAGACTCCGAAACTATAAATCACATCTGTATTTTGAGGTGGCTCTCGGATTTTTAAATGCCTGATAACCCCGAATAAAAAAATAAAATAAAATAAAATTCTTGATTCAATAAACATAGTAATGGTAAAAATGAAAAATTTTCAGTAAAATAAAAATTCCTGTAAGCCACTGATGAAGTGCGCTCGTGACGGTCAAATAAAGTTTCAAAGTTGGACATGAAAGACTGGGCGATTACCATTTTGTTTATAAGAACTGTAATGCCATAACTTTTCAGCTAGATTTTAAAAATAATTATTTATTAAAAAGTTATGGCATTATACAGTATTCTTTATAAAAAATAAACATATAAAACGGTTCTCTGCCTGATGATGGTGAATAAAACATGACTTTCAATAATAACAAAAGAAGAAGGCATGTATATGTAGTTTCTTAATAATAGAGATAAGCTCGCTTTAGAAAACTGAAAAACTGTTTACAAACAATTCAAACGAAATTCAGGACCCCATTAACGTTTGGGAGCTGCCACTCTTAATGGTATTGTCTTTGATTGCAACTAGCTACAAGTTAATTTATATTAGGCATAACCATCAAATATTTCTTAACTTTTTAAGAATTCAAAACTATAAATCACATCTATATTTTGAGATAGCTCTCGGATTTTTAAATAATGGTAACCCCTAATAAAAAATAAAATAAAATAAAATAGTTTTTAAATTTCTAATTCAATAAACATAAATGTCAGCAGCAGTTGTGGCCGAGTGGTTAAGGCGATGGACTTGAAATCCATTGGGTTCTTCCCGCACAGGTTCGAATCCTGTCAACTGCGTGAGGAATTTTTTTTATCTATATTGAGTTTTGATAGATACTTCCTTCTTTAAAAAACAAAATATAGTAAGCTGCTGTTTTTATCCATGTTTATTTTGATATTTCTGTCAACTTTGAAGTTTGATAACGAATTGAAAGATTTTTCTTTCAATTTCTACTCAAATTTCTTCCATGCTTTAATAATAAAGAGTATATAATAACTGTGAAAAATATTTTTAAATTCTAATCAATAGTGAAAAAATTCTTTACTTAAAAAATGCTTGCTTTATACTTATATACGGAGAAAGGGAAGAAATCAGGTGTCAAACTTGAGTATGAACGAGTCAGTAGTAAAAAACATAGACAGAAATTAACCTGAAAAAGTAATAAAATGGATGGATATCTTAACCTGTAAAGAATGAGACCGCAAAAGAATTACTTCATAAACTCGCAGTCGACAGGATTCGAACCTGTGCGGGAAAAACCAAATAGATTTCAAGTCTATCGCCTTAACCACTCGGCCACGACTGCTAACCTGTAGTTAACGTTTTAATCTGTACTTTTATTTTAATCATCCCATAACTTAATATTCTGAGTCGTATATTATTAAATTGAAATTTAAAAAATACTGAAAAAATCTTTGTGTCAAATTAAAATTTAAACAATAAAACTCATAAAGACGATGATCAGGTAAAAAAAGATTTTAAGCCTTACGCGTTTCGGTATTGCACCATCATCGAAGGCAAACAGCTATAAAATGTATGAAATAAGTGTCTAATCGTATGTCCGACATACTCCGTTTCCGATCATGAATTCGTATGTTCAATCCTCCTGATTGGCTCTTCCTTATCACGTGGGCTTCGTGGGCACTTAGACCGATCCCCAGCACGAATTACATTTTGTTGAATTAATTTTTTTTATCGCCAACAGAAATTTCCGATACATTCTTCTATTAAACGTGAGGGTGCAACACATCGAGATGGAGTACAAACATTTGGCATATATATGCCATAAATCTGAAGCAATGGATTTGTTGTTAAAGAAAACTAATTGGATAATCTCCCCTCGTGACCAAGAATCAACCTTGGATTACTTTTTTGAAGGATTTACTTTACTTTTGATCTGAAAGCTTTTGGGAGTGCGTTCTTTCTCGATATATCGACCGATCCATTTCCAATAGAAGGTACTATAGTGGATAAATATACGAAAGGACTCTCCGTTCGGTTTTCTCCTTAGTATGGATTATTTATAGCCTTCGGGGCGTAATTTCACATTGTGTTATTTCTAAAGGTAAGTTTTTAGTGCTGCAACAAAAATGTCAAAATCACGTTCTCGAAAGGCTAATGGAACTTAAAGTTGAAATTCTATTCAAGTAGCCATTAGTTTAGGTCACTGTCTTGAAAGAAAGAGATGGCTTTTGCAGGTAACTTTTTCGATTAAATAAATTTGCAGTTGCTGGTAGAATAAATTAGCGATTATTCGATCTTTAACAAACTTTCTATTTGACTGATTCGAGTATGTGAATCGAGTGATCACCTGGATGGTGAGTTTAAACTCGGCTGAAGAAAACCTGAAAATTCTAGAAAAACTGCATCATCAACTTAAGTAACAAAATTTTTGTATAATTCTACCCCAACCAATAGAATACCGTTTTCGCTACAACCTAATTTTTCGCTTTCCAATTCTCTAATTCGGTCGCAGTTTCAGATCTTTCAGTAGGCATATAGATAATTCTCGTTGGTAGCCAATGCAGCGATAATCTACCCTCTGTACCAGACGAAGGCATGAATAAACATGATAGTTTGAGAAAGGGCTCAATGGCCTAGACGTTCTGTAAAACCAATCTAATTTTTCCGTTGCAACAAAAAGCTATGTATACCCGCCCCCCCCCCCCACCCCCCAACAGTTATAGCTTCTTTAAACCATTTTAAAATTTGTTTCTTTATTATTATTATTATTATTAATTTTTATTTTTTTGCAAGCAAAATAACGAAATTGCATAAGCCGTGTACTGTATTTAAGAAAAACCTGATGGGCTAATTAATGAATGGAACGAATGTGATATGACAGCAATATGACTGGTTGTATTTTAATTTTACTATAATAAATTTTAGCTTTATATCTACTTTGTTTGAGTAGTGTAACAGTTGAAGATCCTATGACAAATCATGGGCCAACATCAATCCAAGGTATCTGAAAGATTTAACAAGGCCGATAGGTTGATTATTTAATATTTCACTCATTGTTGGCGCTGATTTGAAGCGCGAGGGTATAACCACGGCCATCTTGAAACCTACGGTAGGTTTCAAGATGGCCGTGGTATAACACGCACATCCATGCCCTCAGCGGGATTCGAGAGACCGAGCCGGCAGAATTTTACATTCGGCTTTTCATTAGAATGTTTGCTGCTTTGTTTTTTAAAGAAAGAAATTCGTTTCTGCGTATATTAATTTTCGTTTCACGTCGTCGAATCCATATTCTTAAGAAAACTTATTTGCGTAATTTTCAATGTTCTTCATAGCTTAAATAACTGTTTTAGAATTGATACTAGCAATATGTTCTTTGAATTTTTACATCAGTGAAAACTCTTTAAGCCTGGTTCCCATAGCTCCGATTTCAGGTCCGATCCTATGATAATCGCTTCCGACTGAGTCGAGCCTTTGGAAACCGATTTTCTGTCCCGACTCCAAGGGACATAGTTAGTCGCAGCATAGCCTACAATGACCATTCAAACTTTTTCAAGCTCCGATCCTACGATTTCGGTCCCGTGGATCGATGTGAAGGGATTCCATAACACCATTCGCGTTTCGACAATAAAAGTGTGATTTTCGTTAACTCGCAAAATGTTAAAAATCAATTTAAAAAATGGTTTGAAAATATGAATGTTGAGGAAAATTTTAAATCATATAATTTATATAAATGGATTGTTTTAATATATAAAAAAAATTACCAAAATGAAAAAAGTTTATTACCCCCAAAACGATCAGACAGTTTTCAGAATTATAAATTTAAAATTGAATTAACCAAAATGAGACATTGAGGTGGTATTTGTTTTATAATATAGTTGAGATTTTTAAATGCTTTATTTTACTAATATTTAAAATTCAATATTCTAAATGTTCTATAAAATTTGGATTCGATCAGAAAACAAATGCAATCTTTTTGAAATATATAATTAAAATATGCAACTAAAATGTTTACTTAAAATTGCATCATAATGTTTTTATCAAAAATAAATTAATTCATAATAAATGATACAAAACTTTAACAGTCAGTGGATATCAATTCATAATCTAATAATTTAGCAAACTAGGGAAACGCCCCAGCGTATACAAATTTACATTTATTTTTTGCTCTATTTATTTATGCTCTCAAATATAAATTGAAAATCGTGTAATTACAATCGAAAAATAAATAAAAATTTTTATTCGCTGGGGTGTTCCACTAGTTTGTTAAATTATTAGATCATGAATCACATTTTAATGATTGATTAATTAATTAAATAATTTGAAAGTATTTGCACTACTTTTAATCCTTTGTTTGATTCCATAGAAGTATTTTAAATGCGTTTTTATTTTATGTTATTTCTATTTTGGTATTTCTTTGCAGTGTAGAATATTGAATTTTAAACTTGCAAATATAAGAAACTGTAGGTGGTATCATGTTTTTCTTTATAATTATTCATTTCGGATGACCCTTTTGTTTGAACGTTTGCCAAATGTTTGCACGAAACCGAAAATCCACCTATATGTGTGACTTTCGGTGAAAATCATGAAAGTTTGCCAAAAGTGTTCCCTAAACTGTGTTGAGATATAAAAACAATCATTTTTATATAAAATTTATTAATTAAAAAAGGCTTACTTCTTTTCTATTTGTGAAATAAATGAATTTTTTATGTTCTATTTTATCAGCGCCAAAGCACAGTCAAGAGAATCGGCCTCGGTGGCTCAGCGGTTGCGTGGTCGCCTCTGATGCCCGAGTACGCGGGTTCGATCCCGGCCGAGGACGACGAGGATTTTTCAGGGGGAAATCCTGAGATCACGCACTTCCTTCGGAAGGGAAGTAAGGCCGTTGGTCCCGTGTAGTCGTTTGCCGGCTGCACGTTAAAGAACCCTTGCGAGGCAAAATTTGCGGCCCCTATAACGCCGTCCTGAAATGACCATAGCAGTTGAAAAGGACGTTAATACCAAACAAACCAAACCAGTCAAGAGAAACAACGCTGGCTTTGTCGGTGTTGTTCCAGCGAAGGGGAGAGGCGGGAACTTCATCGAATCGTCAATGATGGTTTTCCATGCTCCTGCCTTTTTATATTGAGGAATGTAAAATAAATTACCACAGACGAATGTAAAACTATTTTCCTCTTTGTTATTTGATAATTTTTTACAGGTACACGGTTTTTTAAAGCTGTATACAACGTAAGACGCCATATTCATTCTTAGACTATGGTTCTCTCTCGACCACTCGACTAGTCCAAAGAACGTAATTTGACTAGTCTACTCTCGACGCATGCGCAGAGTTAAGTCGTAATTGCAAATCGCACCTATGGGAATCGGCACCTCTGCCGATAATCGAGTACGACTCGCGTCGATGCTTATCAAATCGGGCTTCTCAATCGCAGTAGTAGTCGTAGTGGCCAGTAGTAACGACCAGTCGGAGCTATGGGAACCAGCCTTAAATGGGATCTAAGAAGAGCGGATCACTCGACTGTCTCGATCAGAATGAAGCCAATCATTCGATCATCTACAAATTTTAGGGATTAAACCCGTGACCTCAATCTTCTACGAACATTATAGAGACACTCTATTAGAGAGAGGAGGGAGTATGTAAGGGTAAATGTGAGAAATGTATCCCTTAGTATTTATGTCGCTAGGGGGAATCGCGTAAGGCAATACCGAATCGCGTAAGACTTAATAAATAGTTTACCCAGTGGCCGCGCAGTACTTGAAATTTTTATCGTCAATGGTTTAGCCAATAGAGATTTTCTTTAAGCCAGAAACTCATATTTTTAGCCAAATTTAAAATTAAAAAAAATATGAAGCATTTAAAATTTAAAAAAAAATTAATTACATGATAATCGCACTTTCAAGGTTGAAAATAAAAATTTTCCATATAAATAGAATTAGCCAAGTATGTTCGCCAAATGTGATTGTTTATTCGTCAGATTAGTTGAACTGTCGCCACTGGCGATTTGGCGAGCGGACTGCGCGGACACTGGTTTACCGTATCACCCTCCTGATCATCGTCTTTCTTTATTTATACTTTCCTGTGATACTGGACAGATGGACATCATGAAACTCATCAACAATATTGTTTTCGAAAATACAAATACGGTACTTAAATTATACAGGAAATTATATGATCAGTTCCGATACTGAAGCCGCATCTGTAAGGGTTTGTAAGAAAATTTGTGTAATGACCTCGTAATAAAGTAATAACATAAAAGACATACAGATGGTTGTTAGAAATATATGGTAACAAGTTATAGAGGACCAGAAAAGTTGAAAAACCCTTTCGCCACTATCGAGTGTGTTCAACCTGGTAGCCTGGAGGCTGGAAGGCAGAACACCAAGATTAATTCGTAACAACTTCTGTTGACACGCTTTCCAAAGACCTTTATACTGTTCGCGTTCGTCTTTTCCCGAGGGCACGTTTAAGTAGGCCAAAAGCCACAAAAATCCACAGGCAATGCGTCCGGCAACTTGACGGGTATGTCGCTGAATGGAATGGAGCGGATTCCGATAGCTTCTTGCATCGTTCCAGGAAAAGGCGAGTTGACCCCCAATGTTCTAACCCCCATATTTACCCGTGATATCCTCGACGCCTTGCCTTGTTGCAGCTATATCTTGTTTACCTCTGTACCATACACCTCTGACCGAGGATATCACGGGTAAATATGGGGGTTAGAACGTTAGTCTGATAGTATATGGCGTTGACTTTGGCCTTTGACTGAACTTGTAAAGTAAACTTGCCGTTGTAGCTGTATCCCGGTATCTTTTGAAAAGGTTTCCTTGCATTCATGGTACCATTTTCTGAAGTCCATAGAACTCCTTGGGCGGTAAAAAAAAAATGGCTCTGCTCTGGTTGAGGTCGCTTAAATAACCACACGCCTCATTTAGTGTGACCACGTATTTCCACTTTTCATCCGCCGGGTATCGTTCATACAGTACACGGTTGGTTGGTTGGTTGGTTTATTAGAAATTTTTGGCGTCGACTACTAAGGTCATTTTGCGCCTTTTACAGAAATTATATCTGTACGCAGCCCGGGACAAACACAAACATTCGAACCCACGACCAGGCGGACTCGAGAGCTAGAAAGCCTACGCCCTAGCCCTCTCGGCCACCTGGCTGGCTACAGTACACGGCAGTTGGTCCATCGCTCTTGAACACGGCGCGGCAACAACTTGAACTTTATGAACGTGACTCTTGTGTCGCTTCTCCAGTTGTAATTGTGTTGACCGTGTACAGAGATATCTCTAATTTCTGTGCAACGGCCCGTTGTGTTGGTGGGTGACATCTGGTTAGGAGAATCCGAACTTTCCGGATGACGTTCTCGGATTGGCATGCTTTTTTACTCTCAGGAATGGCGCCGCTTCTGGTTTGCCAATGTTTAATACATTTGATACCCCTTTCTTGGAAACTACGAAACCTCACTTCTTCCATGATTTCATAAAATTTCGGAATAGCTAAATTTGATGTCGTAAAATTCTGTTATGTAGCCTTCCTAATGCCTGTCAATTTTCGGTGAGGGATATAAGAACCTGCCACGTTTTTTTTTTTGGAGGGAATTCACTAATATTTACTAAATTATGTAGACAAAGATAAAAAGTAAATTTTAATTTTGGAACAATTCTGCAGATCCTTTTTGAAAAGGATTCCCTTCTACTCCGAAAATGGTAAAGATATAAACTTAGAAAATAATTTGAACAAATTTTTTGTTATAATAATGATTATTATTTTGTACAAATACTTATTATATTTTTTTAAAAAGAACACTAAAAAGACACCGCAGTTGACAGGATTCGAACCTGTGCGGGAATAACCCATTGGATTTCGAGTCCAACGCCTTAACCGCTCGGCCACAACTGCCTTGCAGACTGTTGTTTGTTAGCAGTATAAATTAATTGAGAAATTTGTCGCTATTGTTTGCAGTAATTATTTGTTATTGTTAAGAGCACACTTTATCCTATATATTAAAACGCAAAGCACTTTTTTTAAGAGCAAAATCGGCACTTCCGTGCATGCGCATTGATCAGTGTTATCGTCGTTAACTATTGTTAATTTGATCATCAATGCTAGCAAAGTTCTTGCGTAGCCCACGAGAAAGATTGGCCCTGGCCAACACCACCTAAAGAGAAAGCCTGAGCGCGGATACGTCATACATTGTTAAAACGTAATAGGTAGTCATCTTTAATCGCATTTGTACCAATAGACCTTTTTATTTGGTAATCAATGGGCGCCGCCATTACACTCGATCAAACATTAATCGACAAGAACAGCGCCGCGGTGGGCAAAGTTTGCGGTAAAAAGGTGAAAACTCAACTCTTTATTGGGTAAAGCAATGCCTGCCGCCATTACACTCGAGCAAATAATACCAAACGACAATAGCGCCGCTGTGGCCAAAGTTTTCGGTAAAAAGGTCTATAATAAGCCATAAATTATGACTGGGTATGATGATGTAACAATGTATGAAATTTTCGTGCTCAGGCTTTCTCTTTAGGTGGTGTTGCCCTGGCGCGGAAAAATCAGCTGATCATCTTAGTGCTAGTAACAATGTAACCTTCATTGTTTCCAGCAAACGAAAAATTGCTGATTGTTAAAATCCAAGATTTTATGTCGCCAGGGCCTGTCTTTCTCGTTGGCCTCGAGTTTTTTGATGGTGACGTCTTTGAGGATTGTTTATGATTGTTTATGAAACCACACAGTTGTTTGCCGTCAAATTTTGGCTGTAGTATTTACTTAAAGCAATAATGCAGTAAAAGTTTAAACATGTTTTTAAATATCAATATCGAGGCCAAAATTTTTTTTTTTTTTTTTTTTTTTTTTTGATACGGTCATGCAGATTTTACGGCCATGAAAGTCTTATTAAAGTTCTAAGACGATGGCTTATATACAGGGTGAATAAAAAGTCCCGGAACGTTCTATATCTCGAAAAATACACGTCTTATCAAAAAAAGAAAAATTACGTGTCAAATATTTTTGAAAGCTATTTAATGGTGCAAAAATTAGCCCCCTGCACCCGCCGTAGGGGGTAGGGTAGGGGGCAATTGTAAACCTTTTTTTTAATTAAAATTAATTATGGTTAATTAAGGTTTGTATTTTATAAAAATACAAATAAAAATAAAAGGTTAGTCAACATTTTTCTGATTTAAAAAGATAAATCAATTTGCTCATTATAATTCACACTAACAGACTGAAGCGTTTTTTTGGTGATTTTCTTTTTTTGCACATCTTGGGTCCACATCCTTTGTCAATATGTGTACGTCTGCTAATGTTTTTTTCTTGAATTTTTCTTCAAAATGATCACTACATACGTAAGTATTTCGTGTCACCTACAAAAATAAGAATCACCTTAATTATTTATAAATCAGTGTTCCATCTACACAATTTTATTTAAATGTTATTAATTTTATTACACATGTTAAGAGCCATGAAAATTATTTACTTTAATGTATGCTTAACTTATGAATTTATTTACCTGAAATAAAGGTCCAATATCCCTCATTATTTGGATTATCCATAGCTTACGACGTTTGTTGTCAGTAGGAAATCGATGAAATATTTTTTCTTTGTTGTAGCGGTGATTATTTGTACATCCAGGCCACAGCAACGTGCCATTTTATATGAGATTAATTATTAGGTTAGCAATAAATAGTGAAAAAGCAAAAATCACAACTCACTAAAATTTCACCGTACTGCCAAGACATGGATACAGCTTAACCCTAACTAAAGCTTGCCAGCCAAGCCTCGCTTTGAAACAAAATCG
Organism: Rhysida immarginata; assembly: GCA_023313115.1. Taxonomy (NCBI): domain Eukaryota; kingdom Metazoa; phylum Arthropoda; class Chilopoda; order Scolopendromorpha; family Scolopendridae; genus Rhysida; species Rhysida immarginata. The sequence continues at coordinate 951,618 of JAHWFO010098272.1, read as the reverse complement.
ACAGTGGCACCGCTCGACCGTGCATGTGGTCCATTGCAAATGAACAAAAGTTTTGTAAATGATCAAATCATTCAGAGTTTGCTAGCATACGCATTGCATTTAATTGTCAGCGTCTATAAACAATTGCAAAATTTTGACGCTAGATGTCGCAGTTTGCGTTTTGAATTACCAGTGCCCGTTCCCTATAGTGGCTAAAATGAAACTAAAACAGCGCTTCATTTCTTTGAGTACTGCGCATGCGCAGTCGGAGACTACTAGTAGTGACGTGCTTTTCCACACGGCCTTGCAGCTCTTTACATAGAGTGAGACCAGGGGCGGCGCGAAGCAGTAAGCAAAGTAAGCATCGCATGGGGGCGCATTGTAGGATGGGGCGCCAATACAGGTTGAAAGGGCGCTCATTTTAGAGGTTTGCGCCGAAGAAACTAGCGCCGCCCCTGAGTGAGACTGTCTCACGGAATCAAATTGCTGCCTATAGCAACGAATTGTCCACACCTGCTTTATATAGTGCTTTAGACCCAACAAGAAGTGGCTGTTATCTGGCGGTCAAAAAATCAGTCACTCGAAAACAGGATAAATAAACCATTAAGGAATGACACAACCAAGTACCGAAAGGTTAAACTAAACGATTCGCGGAACTATATTTTTAAACCGCCCTATGTTAACATTGGAAGTTACTAATGGACCATAATGATACTATTAAACCACGTACCTTTGAAATAATTTCGACTATCATTAATTTTACGTTATATTCACTCATGACACATCATTCCAAGTCGTTTGATATAATACATGCTATATTTTAGCATTGAAAGTTCCAATGAACCATAATGGTTCTACTAAACCAGGTTCCTTGAAATCAATTTGGACTATCATTAATTTTACGTTATATTCATTCATGACACTTTATTCCAAGTCGTTTGATATATTACATGCTATATTTTAGCATTGAAAGTTCCAATGAACCATAATGGTTCCACTAAACCGTTCCTTTAAACCAAATTTGAATGCCATTAATTTTACGTTATATTCATTCATTACAACTCATTCCAAGTCGTTTGATATATTACATGCCATATTTTAGAATTGAAAGTTCCAATGAACATAATGGTTCCACTAAACCAGGTTCCTTGAAACCAATTTCGACTATCATTAAGTTTACGTTATATTCATTCATGACACATCATTCCAAGTCATTTGATATATTACATGACATATTTTAGCACAGAAAATTTTTGAGGGTGTCATACTGGTACTATTAGAGCACGTGTCATTGTTTCGATTTCAACCATTTTCAAAATGGTTAATTCCCGGAACCATATTTATTAATTGGCGAAAATCGTAATTTATATCCGCTTCTATCTCGTCATTACGATTTGTTTGATATATTACTTAATATATCTCTCCATTGAAAATTGCTAGGTGGGGTCGTAAAGGTAGCATTTGTGCAAGTGCTATTGAACAGATTTAGATAATATTTGTGATTGGTTCGTGCCATGTACCATGTTCATCGACTGACGAAAATAATAATGAATAACCGCATCTATCTCGTCATTATGATTTGTTTTATATATTACTCAATATATCTTCTCATTGAAAATTGCTAGCCGGGAAAATAGAGGTACCATTTGTGCACGTGCCAATGAACCGATTTAGATAATATTTGTAACTGGTTCGTGGCATGAACCATATTCATCGATTGACGAAAACAGATTTTGAAAATCTTTCATAGCCTCGGAGGAGTTGGAGTTACACGTTTCCCCACGTTACACGATACGTTTTCCCACACGGATAGCATAAAGCACCTTTCGGTACTTAATAAACCATTAAGGAATGACATAACTAAGTACCGAAAGGTTAAACTAAACCATGCGCGGAACTATATTTTTAAACAGCCCTATGTTAACATTGTAAGTTTCTAATGAACCATAAAGATACCATTACACCACATACCTTTGAACCAATTTCAACTATCATTAATTTTACGTTATATTCATTCATGACACCTCATTCCAAGTCATTTGATATATTACATGCCATATTTTAGCACTGAAACTTCCAATGAACCATAATGGTTCCACTAAACCAGGTTCCTTGAAACCAATTTGGATTTTCATTAATTTTACGATGTATTCATTCATGACATATTCCAAATCGTTTGATATATTACATGTCATATTTTACCATTGAAAGTTCCAATGAACCAGAATGGTTCCACTAAACCAGGTTCCTTGAAACCAATTTGGACTATCAATAATTTTCGGTATATTCATTCATGACAACTCATTCCAAGTCCTTTGATATATTACATGCCATATTTTGGCAATGAAATTTCCAATGAACCATAATGGTTCCACTAAACCAGGCTCTAAAAGTTTATGACAGGGTTTCAGATACACCCTGTATTTCCTAACCGTGCACGCGTTTAATACTTAATATTACATTTCATATTAATGTTGTTTTAATAGCTTTTTTTTTAATTTTAATAATGTCAATTTAATGTTAATAATTTAATATTACATTTAGCGTAATATTAAAAAATTGCTTTTTCCTGTAATATTTTTGCCTTGTAATTTTTATTATTTCATGTAGTGCTTCGAGGCATAATTCCCATATTTTTGAGGCACAATACCATATTTCATATATTCCATTCGAATCTCAAGTATTCATTTTATCGCATGGAATAATGTTTGCTCTGAGAATTTTTTCGCCCTCGGAAATACATTGGACTTTTTCTCCATTATAATTTTTCACAGCCTAGAAGATTAGTTCATTCATTTCTCACCGAAAATAACAAAAAATTGTCCGTTTTAGAAATGCATTTTGCAAGTAAACAAGAACTTTTACATTGAAATACTGTGGCAGCTATTTTATTACCGGTTTTCAAAGTCGACAGTAAACGCCATCTGTCGATCGGTTGGTCGGTCGAATAAATCAATAATTTGCTTCTTCAGAGACTCACGTAACGCTTTTTCCGCGATTTATTACGAGAAACTTCTTTAAAAAACAATTATTGATTTCTTTTCATTCTGATGTACTTTTTAGTGTAACCGTATCGATTGCAGTCCGGCGCAAACATTGCCTTGGGTTTCTAAGAACTGATAGTCGTGTATTTTCATGAGACTCGAATTTAATTTTTTTTTATTAAAATATTTCCACTTTAGTTGCCATATTAGTATTGATGCCCAATTTTAAAAATGGGAAAAGAAAGACTTGAGATTAATTTTATATTTATTTATTTATTTATTTATTTATTTATTTATTTATTGCATTCCCTAAGAATGATAACAGGTAGAATATTATATAAAAGTTGAGGTAGTATCATAGCCTAATAATAACTATGGTAGTATTATGAATCGATTGTTATTCATTGAGTTGGATAGATACGCGGTAATAAAAAAATTTTTATGAACCGACTTCAATATCTTATCTTGTTTATCTTATTTCAGGTTGGATTGATGACAACCAGGTAATTCGTTTCATAGTATGATCGCATTATAAGGAAAAAAAAATTAGAAAAAATTATAATAAAAATATTAATTCTATTTTCATGCTTTGGAACGTTTGTAAGAAAAATTTGCAAGGACAAGACCTGAATATAAAATGCCTGACAGCTGGTTTCACTTGTATGACAGTGCCCTGGCGCACAAGACCGTCCCCGTCAAGTAGTTTCTGGTTCGAAAACAAGTACGCGACATCGACTTTATTCTCCAGATTTAGTATCGTGCCATTATTTTCTGTTTGGGAAATTGAAAATACGTGTTTCTCTGAAAGAGATCCGATAAGATGATGTTGAAGCAACCAAAGTCTGAACTAATAAAATAATCCCAAAAGAAATTATATTAAGAATTTTCTTAAAATGTGGCATACAAACGCAACTAAGAAAATATGAATTCTGCAAATATATTTTTAAGAAAATTCTTCTTAGAAATAAAACGGAATGCTTCATATTTTCTTATGAATCTATAAACGAAATTAAAGAAGATAGACAGGTTAATTGTTCTTCTTTTAAAAGGGATTTAAATACTTAACTGTTCATTGTTTGCTTAAATTGCTCCTTCAGCGGAACGTTTATGTAGAAAGTGATTATGATCTTTCTTGATTTCAACTGCGACAATCTCCGAAGACGTGACTAATATTATCACGCAATATTTCAGTATTAACAGGAATCCTTTAAGCATCCAGGTGCTTTAGCATGCTTCAATATAGTATGACTTTAATATGGTATGATTACAGTCGCTTTATCGCAAGTAAAATTAATTTCAGTAAAATAATGAACCAAATACATAATGAATGCTGGAGAAAAATGTATATCGAAAAATAAGTTTTTTTGTATTTCGAAGATTTATGAATAAATATATACGACGCGGTTTCCATATTAATGACGACACATTTCCATAATCTGTTTATGTACAAGTTAATTTTAAAACGCGAGAATTAATTCAAAATAATACAAGTTAGTTATCAAGTGATATGTACGGCCTAATTAGGTTAAGTGAGATGTTGTAGGATAATTTAATGATAAATAAAGTTATAAGGAGACTTAAAAAGAGCTTTGGCCACTTACCTTAATGGCTCCAATCCTCCTTCTCATTAATTTAATGCACTGGCGTTATTATGTACGCAATTAAAACTGTTTATGTAAATATTTAAAGTAGAACTGATTCCCCTGAGTGATACTGCTATTCACTCAATACCTGACATTCTTAGAAAAGGAGTTTGCCTTTATAGTTTTTAATATTAAAGTTCGAACAGATTTCTAACATAGTTTTACTGTTTCTTAGAAGATAAATGGACATTAATTATTCTTCAACCCTTTTTTTCTATTATTAATTTTTCATATACGTGTACTAAACTATTATATAAAAAATTAGTTAAGGCATCGTTATCCAACGATAAAAGGGTTTTAGCATCAAAATGTTACGAGCAGTAGCGGCTCGTGACTATAATAAGTGGAGGGACACAAATACAAAATTTCAGGTTCTTAGGTCTTTTCGTAAAAAAGTTATAGCTTGATTTGTATTTGGAGCTTCGCGGCCCCCGCCGAGGCCTCACAGGACTATAATAATTTTAGTGTGTAATAGCTAAAATTTTAAGCAACACGTTATACATATAAAACATTTCAGGTTTCTGAACTTCTGATTTTAAATTTATAACTTGATTTGAGATTGAGGCCGCAAGGCCCCTTCCAAGAGACTTATATAATTTTTAATATAGATTAGCTAAATTTTTAAATACTACACTATGATTAAACAAAATTTCAGGACCGTAGGCCTTTCCGTTCAATTTTTATAGCTTCAATTGTATTTGAGGCCGCCAGGGGCCCCGAAGCCTATACCGCTCTGTATTTTATCTATAATTTTTAAGTAACGCACTGTAAAAATATAAAACTTCAAGTTCTTAAGACTTTTTATTATTCAAATGTCAGGGCTTATTTGTGATTTGGGCTTCAGGCCCCCCTTTGGAGACCTAAGAGCCTTATAACAGTTTTTCGTGTATATTAGCTAAATTTTTTAGTAAACTACTATAAGTATACAAATTTTCAGATTTCTAAGCCTTTTCGTTCAAACATTATAGCTCTGTTTGTGTTTAGGGCCCCTGCCAGGGCCCCAGAGGACTATATAAGTTCTAATGTATAAGCGTATAAGAGCTAAAATTTTAAGTAACACACTATAAATATGCAAGAATTCAGATTTCTGGACTTCCGGTTCAAAAGTTATAGCTTGATTTATGACTGGGGGCTCAGGGCCTTATACCAGTATTTTGTGTATATTAGCTAAATTTTTAAGTAATTTTCTGTAAGTAAACAAAATTTCAGATTTCTAGATCTTTTCGTTTAAAAGTTGTAGCTTTGTTTGGGGCCTGTGGGGCTCTGCTGGGGCCTATGTTACTTTTTTTGTATATTTGCAATATTTTTTTAGTACCACACTATGAATATACAAAATTTCAAGTTCCCAGGCCTTTCGGTTCAAATGTTATAGCTTCAATTGTATTTGGTGCCTCGAGTCCCCAGGCGGGGTTCTAGAGGCTTATATCAGCTTCCTTCTATATTGGCTATATTTTTTAGTACCAAACTAAAAATATCAAAATTTCAGGTTTCTAGACCTTTCCGTTCAAAAGTTATAACTTGATTTGTATTTGAGGCCTCAGGGTCTTCTGGCGGGCCCCATAGGCCTACATCACATTTATTGTATATTTGCTATATTTTTTTAGTTCCACACAATAAATATACAAAATTTCAGGTTCCTGGGTCGTTCCGTTCAAATGTTATAGCTTCAATTGTATTTGGGGCCTCGGGACCTTCGGCAGGACCCTAGAGGCTTATATCACTTTTCTTGTATATTGGTTTTATTTTTTTAGAACCGCACTACTAATTTACAAAATTTCAGGATGTTTGCCCTCTTTGTTCAAAAGATAAAAAAGGAACCATGAAATTCATACAAGTGGTCCCTGTTGGGCCCTGGGCCACCCAAGAGGATTCGCTATAGGGTCTCACCGTTTTCTGTATTTTTCGCACCGTTCTCTGTATAGGGCCAATCTGTGTGTAGAAAATTTCAACCTCTAGGTCAATCCTTTCAAAAGTTATGGCATCAAAATGTTACAAAGCAGTAGCGGGAGGATTCGCTAAACTTCAAATAGAGTTCTTTAAATTCTGACGTCAAACAGTCAAACTCTGACGTCACAATGTGCTCAAACGCAATCAAAACTCAATAGGCATGAAAGGAAGTCAGTGTTTATACCACAAAAACACATGGTTTGGTCCACCCTAGAGGATTCGCTATATTTTTCGCTCCGTCCTCTGTATAGGGCCTACGTGTGTAGAAAATGTTAAGCCTCTAGGCCAATCCTTTCAAAACTTATGGCGTGTGACATACATGTTACATACATCTGTACCGTCGTTATGATGATGCTAAAACCCTAAAATATGGAAATATTTATTCAAATATCCAGCTGAAATATCTTTCAACTTTTTAATTGATCTTTCAAATTTTTGACAGAGTGGAGAAAAACTCTCTTCCTTCAACTCTTAAAACATCGTATATACGAGTAAATGAGTCATCTAAACCGCACACTGGGGTATTTGACTCAAAAACTTATTTGTCTTTTTTGATCCTAAAGTGGTTAACAGTGTTTCTATTGCAATATTTTTTATAAGAGGTTTTCATGCAATTAAACAACTTTTTGAAAAATAAAATCTCAAAATTTTTATACCACTTATTGTGAGAATCCATCCCAATCTTCCTCATATGACGAATCCTTCAGAACCAACATTTTCGTCATCTTCAGAAACAAACTCGGTTTCAGTCATAAATAGTTTTGTTGTTTTTCGTGGTTTAGTTGTTATTAGTGAGTCTTCTTTCTCTTTTCTCGTTTTCCTGGATAACTGGCATCTTAATCCACAGTTGAAACGTGTCAAAAGGAAAATATAATTCATGGTTGAAAATTATTCACAGAATCTCTAAGTTTCAGATTATCGTCAATATTTTTTATTTATTTATTTAAAATTTTTTGCTTCCAAAATAGGACAAGTGATAGATTAACAATATGTAAAATTAAATGCATGGTATAGGCTCCGGAGGAGCTTATGAACATGTAATTGATGATTCAGACAAGACTTTACAGTACAATTGAAATTTCATTTCTAATATTAAATGGTATAGTGTTCCAACAAGAGCAGACATTGTAAGGAAAAAAAGATTTCAAAAATTTAGATGTCAGTATCTTTGAGTGAAACAAGTGTTAGAAGAATCAACTAACCAGTCTTTAACACTATGTAACGGGTGATTGATATCCCCATATAAAACTCTATAAAGTTCTTTAAGGCGAGTGGTGAAAATAATGCCATGTAAGGATGGAATATCGTTCGTGTAGCAAATTTACGAAGTGGACGAGTACTTAGATAAGGCTAAAGCTATACTTTGCAGAATAAAGATGCCAAGTTCGGAGCAACTAGCAGTGGCTGACATTAATTTTCCAAGCGAATTTTCAAGCGAATTAGTTCGTTATATCCCACTTAGAGACGAAAACTTGCAAATTTGGGGACAATAAGACTGCCGCATATTCCAACTTTGATGTGATTTTGCATTTAATGAACGTGATCATTTTTTTTTTTCTCTTAAGATTTTTCGCAAAATAAGGAAGTCGTAGGAATTGAGATCATGAAACACTTCACTTTGTGTAGCAAGATTGCGGCCTTGATGAACGAGATGTTGCTCATTGTAATACACTCAAACCTCGAAAGATAGAACATCAGAAAAAGAATAATTTCACAACACATAGAAATCAAACGATTTAATAAAAGTTTAGCGATTCCAATCAATATGCAATTATTTCTCTGAAGCAGAATTTCAACGTGTAATTAAATTACTGTTGGAAGCCACAATATGCTTATCTTGAATAAAAGAATTTATTTAAAAGGGAAGAAGCCACAAATGGCCGAGGGGAATGAACGAGGTAATTGAAGTTCCGGAAATAATTTAATTTGTTCTTTTTGACGGTTACCATTAATTTAACTATAGTTACATGTTTAAAGTAGTTCGATGACAATGTAGCATAAATTGTAAAATTGTTACCATTGAATCGTCAGTCAAGAGCTCCGCTGTTCCAAATGAATAGACTCGTTCGTCTTTTCCTGCACTTCGTGGGCTTACTCCATTCATTCGCCGGGATGATTCCGTAGTAGAGCAACTATCGTTAGCCGGAGAATGAAATAACTCACAATAATTAATGTGCTTAATGTTAGGTATGAGAGGAGTGAGAACATTAATTCCTACTTCTTCTGGCTAGCATTAGCTTTAGTTTCCGTGAAACCAAAACGGTTAATAAATTTTTTCTTAACAAGCTGCACTGGTTTTAATTCTACTTGCTTCTGTTTAATTCAAGATGAGGAATTGAAAGAGGTTTATGCTTACATCTGTCACCCCTCAAATTCGGTGCTGGCGTTTTGTGCGCCATCGTCTCTTCCTTCTTATTTGGCTATGGGACTGCGAAAATACATCAGGCACTTTCAATTTACCCAACTCAGAGTTTTCCCATGAATCTCTTTGGCGGGGAAAGCTTTGCCTTTGCTAGATACCCCCATGAACTAAGTAAGTACATGACGTGTATTTCGATGGCTTTGTCTTCATTCTCAACGGCGAAATCGAGACTTAAGGTCGGATCACTAAGCGGTCTAAATGACCACTCCAGTCGGTCGAGTCGAGCAAGTTTATGGCTGTTCCAATTGTACAAAATGTTAAAAAAAAAATGGAAATTAGAGGTAAGCTATGACAATATGTTCCATGAAGATTGTGAATACCTTATACCAAGTATTTCACAAAGTTGGGAGGCGCTGAAACGATTCATGGGTAAAATAAACACATTAAATACAACTATTACACTGCATTTAATGGTTTCCTGAGGTGGAGAACAAGGTAAAATAAGGACACAAGTGTGGGAGGTGCTTCAGAGAGGTTGGGGGCTCTTCATGTAACCTATTGCAACCACGGGGGGGGGGGGGGGGGGGATCGAAAAAGTCTGATAAACACTGCCTTATACCATACAAATTTCACAAATTCTCTTCGAATCCTGACAATTGCCAGGAATGAACTGGAGCTCTGCTAAGAAAAAATTTTTAACCTGGCAAATATTCAGTGGAAAATGGTTATGAATTATTCTTTATTATCTGTAAATGAATAGCGTGGCAGTCTTTTTAAAACATTTTTCAGTTCCTTAAGTGTGCTCTATCCATTTTATAGATGGAAAATTGGCCCCCATTCTCCTGCTTGCACAAACGAACGTGACGGCATATATTCTCGGAAACGCGTTGCACTACTGTTAGTGCGGAACGTTTTGGAAAACATTTGTAGAGCAGTTAAATTATATTGAATGCAGACAAGGTTATTAGCAACAGGACGGAGTTACAGCTCACACAGTCCGAATCTCAATGGAACGAGTGCAATCTGTTTTTGAGGATAGAGTAATTTCGAAGGAAATTTGGCCACCTCGTTCACCGGATCTGATTATTTCCTGTGGGGCTATTTAAAAGGTCGGGTACATGCCAACAATCCACATTCTAGAACAGTGGTTCCCAAACTTTTTCCGACTCACGAACCCCTTTTACATACTTTTTCGACTCACGAACCCCTTTCATAAAGATCTGGGTTGTGCGAATATCTGACTTATACACATACGACATTGTAAACTTCATAAACGACATTGTAAACTTCATTCAACCCCTTCGTTCTATGAAAATGATACTATACGCGGATGATGTGACTATCCTTACTGCCAATGAATCTTTGACGAGTTTGTTGGAAACATTGAATGAGGCACTTGTCGATTTGAAGTAGTGGGCGGACGATAATAAACTGCGTGTAAATGTGGACAAAACAAAGGTAATGGCCTTGTATCAGCGTAACAAGCGGGGTGTCCCTGGTTCGCTACCAGTGTTTTTTGATGGGTGCCAGCTGTCGGCTGTCACCTCATTTACGTATTTAGGGGTTACCATTACACGGGATTTGTCCTGGGACTTACAGACTGGTGCATTATTGGTTAAGTTAAACAGAAGACAGGGGATTATCTCTCGTTTAAGATATTTGCCACGATACATTATCTTGCAACTATACTTCGCCTGGATTTATTCATATTTATGTTTTAATATTGTCTTCTGGGGTTCGTCCTCTTTATATAATCTGGCGAGAGTGTTTAAGTTGCAGAAATGGTTCCTGAGGACTTACTATGAGAGTTTTTCTGTTTCAGCAAAATTTGAGGAACTCGGTATTTTAACCATTTATCAACTGTGTATTATTGTAAAAAAAAAAAATACAGAAAAGCACATCCGCGGAAGATTCTGACGCCTATTAAAAAGGACTTTACAACGCACATTACAACAACCTTAAAACGCACATGTAGCTCAGAAAACATTAATATTTTATCACGACCTACTGGATACTAACCTAGGTCTTGATTTTATATTCAAACCGTTCAGCTCAGTGAATTGACTTACAACATTTGCAACTATAACAGACAGTTGGCAGTTCCATTTTTTGCCACAAGAAGTAGTTTCGGATAAAAAGTGTATTTTAATGGATTTTTATAGTAAAAATCGATTTTGCAAATTTGAAAGGCGAAAACAATAATAGCAGTTGCAAAAAGGTTTAGGTTACACGTACTCATTAGCAATGACGGAAATGAAAATCAGATCGAAAACATACGACCCCTGCAGGAAATTAAACTTTGCTTGTGCGGTTTCAGATTGAAAACTTGCCAAACCAATGTGATTCATTTTGCTTTGAAATCTATTATATAAAGTTTTAATAGATTTAAGCGATAATATATATTCAGTGCCTGTTAATTTAGTAATCTTATTTAAGATATGTTTTACCCTTATACTTAATTCAGAATCAACTTTAAAAGAGCATGGAATTTAAATCCTTATTTAATCCATTAAGGTAAAAATATGGAATTTTCCTCAGAAAATAAATAATTAATGGAAAAATAATTTTTAACTGTTAAAAATTTCTCGACCTTAATTCTTAAATATGTGCTTACAAATAGAATTTGTAAATATATTACAGAAATTTGAGTTTTTATAAAATTATATTGCAATATAAATGATGTAATGGTTGTATTTAAAAGAGCATGTTAAATTATTATGACAATTTATAATCGTATTACTGATTAACTACGTGTAAAAAAGCATTTAAGGATTTCTGCTATTAAAAATTTTTTGTCAATAAAGCATACACCAAAAATCGTATCTCCCGTTGTATCGTTAAATATTTTAACAGATTATTAATAACTCAACCAATTATCAACAGGTGGAAACTATTTCTAGAAAAAAAAAATCATGTAATAAAAAGAAAAGGTGGGTGTTTTCAAATTGCGAAAAATTATCTGAAGAAGTTCATTAAAATTATAAAGTTTATTAAGCAATAAGATAACAGAAAAATTAACGGCTGTTGTACAATATGACAACGAAGCAATGTTGACTTAATCCAATAAGGTAATTTAAAGCTTTAATCCTAAAAACTTTCCATAGACAGTGGATTAAGAGATTATCTTTCTTTCTTTCTTTCTTCATATATATATAAACGATTCGTAAATTGTTTGATCCTTTCTGAGGGAATCAGAAAACATTTCGCAAGGGTTGGTCTTCGTCATGCAAGTACGGATTCCATTTGCTTTTACAAATACATTTACTCTTTAGTCAAGTTCAGACTCACTTTCTTCCGTTTAAAATTTAAAGAATAAGAAAAGTAGTGTTTCATAAAGTTTAAGAGACTCTCTCTCTCTTTTTTTTTTTCCTTTCTTTCTTTAATGCACTCTCATAGCAAAACTTAAAATTTATAATTATCTTAAATAATCATATACCTATATATTTAAGCATTTACCTGATATTATTTAGTACTTAGTACTATTTATCCATTGAAATGGACGACAATAACTGTAAACTTGCATCTGGATTTTGTATCAACAAATTGAAAAATGGCCCGGCGTTTCTTAAGACCAATGCTGTTCAAACTCGCAGTGAAATTGCAGTTTTGCCGCAAGTTTGACAGGAAAACAATAGTTGCATGAATTCCATCATGACCTTCGGAGAGTTTATATTATTATACCTAAAATGTGCTAATAATTCGGACACGGATTTAAAACTTAACAAGAAGTTAATCCTTCCGAGGAAGGTATAGGAAAGTAGCGGAAGCCCTGAGATCATCTATTTTTACACTTTTTTCACTTTTTAACCCCCTTCCCTAATTTTTTAAATCGAAAAATTGATTTTCTCGAACGTAGTATTTAGAAAGTGTAATATACCTCGATCTTCTTTCGTTTCTCATCATTTCCGATCGAATGATATATGATATGCCATATGTTGCCATAGTTCTAAAGATGCCGCCCCCATAATTCCAACCCCATTGGGACAATTTGGCCCAAACTTCATAGTAATGTTGATCTTACTTAGAGGAATCTGCATACCGAATTTCATTCCTTTATATGCATAAATACTAGTAGACCTTTTGGTCCCCTCTAATTTCCTCCCCCGAAACTCCGACCCCAGTGGGCCAATCAAAACCAAACTAAATAGTGAAGGTACTCATGCCCATAGTAAGCTACATTCCGAATTTCAACCTTCTACCTCAAAAAATGCTGAAATTATGAAGGGGACGGACGGACGGACAGACAGACGGACATCGTGAAAACAATAAGTAGCTCCATTCTTCCGCTACTTAATAATTATACAATATAATCAATAACAGACGGAAAAATTTAACGATATTTTCTTTTAAATTGTAATTACAATTGCTAATTTTGAGATTTATGTTAACTTTTCTGTATCCGATAGTCACTTTGGAAGGAAATCTAGACATTTTAATGTAAATGTTTTCTCTCAGAATGAGTTCTTAATCATTAAAGTAATAAAGAAACATTCTTTGAAATTTTCAAATTAATTTGTTTACGAGTACATGTGTGTATATTATACAAGTGAGCTCAAATGTATGCTCATAATGAGATTTAAAGTGATTTCGTTCAAAACTTCTCCTGACGTTCCATTTTCAACAAAATTTAAAAAAAAAAAAATGGGATCATAAAGTTATATGTTAAAAACTTTCATTGCGCTGAAATATTCGCATAAAGATTAAATATTAAAGCATCCCCATAGATCACAATAAAAAGGCATTTAAATTTTTATATATTAGCATTATATATAGAAAAGCACCCAAACATATATTCATTAGCAAACAAGATTTGGCAAATTCCTCTTCATTTAAGTACAAGTTTTAGGGTTTGGCGTTTTTTGTTTTTTTTTTTGTTTTTTTTTAATTTTTTATCAAGTTTCCAATTTTAAATACAATCCTGATCAGGATTTAAATCTGTGACCCACTTATTCTATTTTTGACTGCATTAAATTCATTTATTTTTCAAATTAGGTTGCATTGAACGTTCTGATCGTTTTCACCATTTCGTCGTTGCTTCTGGTCACTACAAGCAATGCTGCAGCTATAAACCAAACAGAACTGACCAAAAAGTATGCTTATATAATTAAGTATTATTAATAAAACCTACAGCAGCCGTGAAATTATTTTATTTATCCCATAGTCATTAATTTAATGATTCTTTTAATTTAATCCCGTAAAAATTCGTTTTAATCATAAAATTTATCCGTAGTTGAATTCATATAGAATTCAATGAGAACAGTTACATTCACTGGCCAATCAATCAGGAACTCCACGAATACAGTGATGTTCCTTCCTGTACCTGCAGAATTGCTTGGATTCGTCTGGGCATTGACTCCACAAAGTACTTAATATGGGAATTAATTTTGATATTAAAATGATCATGATCTTCGTGTAGTAAGAGTCTTCCTAATCGTCTTATTAAAAAAAAAAAAAAAAAGACCTTCGGCTTAGGCGATAAATTAAAATTTTCAAATGTGGGCTTTAAAGGTTAGGTTTGTTTTCGAAATAATTCCGAGTATTTTAAAAACGTATTCCTCGTATTGAATTATTCTCTTAAACTTAACTCATTTTTGATCAATATATAATTAAATACTGTCACTTTTGTACATAATTGTAAGTTACATCTAAACCTGCAGTCAAAATAGTTCCAAAGATCTGCTGCAACTTAAATTTTTAATAGATGACAAGGTTTTGCTTGTATTTTTATTTATTTATTTATCTTATTTAGTAGTAGATAAGATATCGATTGAAGACTACGCGGGGCGGTCATAAAATCATTACATTCAACATGAACGAAAGATCGCTTTTGAAAATGTGTGATGCCACTGGGAAGCGACATCCCTCGAGTGTTGGAGGATACAAAGCGGCGTTTGGTGTAGTACCACTAAACGCTGCCAGAACATCGACAGCAACATGGCGCAGTCCGTTGGAAAATTGGTTAGAACCGTGATAAGGTTCCTGCATTTGAAGGGGAACAACGCCAAACAAATCCATGAGGAGTTAGTGGCCGTTTATGGTGATAAGCGTGGAATAAGAACCTCGAAGCGAATGCCCCTCCATATGTGACGAGCCACAAATTAAGGCTGTGACGAGCCGTGAGGCCAGACAATCACGGGAACATACTACCAGGACCTCCTGCGGTAGTTATGGGAGGCCATCAAGTCAAATCGCCGAGGCAAGGTGTCCAAAGGGATCAGATTTATGCATGACATCGCGCTAGCACATTCCGCACATGCGCGTTGCGGCGGAGCTAGGGTTCAAAATATTACCTCATCCGCCGTATTCACCCGACCTGGCCCCAAGTGTCTTCTTCCTCTTCCCTCGCCTGAAGAACCCACGTAGTGGACGGCATTTCCAAGACGACGACGAGGTCATATTCGAGGTGGAGCAGATCCTTAACAGCCAAAAGGAGGACTTCTATAAAAGTGGCATCCAGCAAGTCTTCCCTCATTGAGAAGTGTGTGGTTCTGGGAGGTGCATGTAGAGAAGGACTGACGCTACCACCGTGCAGCATCACCCCATCTCTCAGTCTTCCGGCTGATTGTAATGACTTTATGACCGCTCCCCATAACAAAAGACTTGTTAATTAATTAATTACCCTTAATGAGGGTTGGGGGTACCCTAATGAGGGACCCCCACCCGGGTGTGGTCATAATTATAATAATAAAGTCTCTTGTTAATGTCTAATCGAGTCCTTGGGTGTGGTCTTTATTAAATATTAATTAATTATTAATTGTGAATATTAATTATGAATTCTGAAATATGAATTCTGAATTTTGACCGCCATTTTGGTTTCCTCAATTTTTTCACAAGGTGGTGCTGAGTAGTTGTTTTCGTTAGAGTGCCTATTATAGAGTTTGGTTTCCTAGAGTTTTTTTGTAGGATATTAAAGCCAGTTTTTTTTTAGTTATGCGAAATATAGTATATTTCATTTATTCATATGGGCGAGATGGTTCCATGTTGCTTATAATTAAAGAAATGAGAAAGGTTTACTTTGCAACAAATATAAGTTTTAATACCGAGACGCGTTTCAATCTTAGATCATCTTCAGTCTTATTATTTTTTAATTTTAATATATTTATTTGTATCCGGACCATCGAAATATTTTGAATATATTTTGAGCTTATATAATGTTCGGATAAATACTTGTATAAATGCACTCCATATCTTGGCAAAGATCAAGAAATTATTAATATACCCCTTGAACAGCCTGTAATAAATAAGCTTACATCCTCACAAAACTTTGAGGATTGGTATCCACAGTATCCAGATAATCTTTATTATTCTTTACTTCTATATTAACCTGACATCCGTTATTTCTGAAGATGAAATTTCCAACTAAGAGAACTTAGGTATTTTTTTTAAGATTAGATAAAGATCTCAAACAACAGGAAGCAGACAATCTCATCAAAATTATCCTGGAATGTTTCCCAAAATAACTGCAGGAGGCTTTATTGAGCATTGATTTCGTTCTTCCAGCTATTTTCCATAAAATAGCTGTTTCCATGGCTACGAATTATGATAAAATTTGACCAATTTTAGCAATATTCTCAGAAGCTGAAAATAGAAATCTAGGCAAATTCCCAGGGTATTGCAAAATATAATAAATCAATAGGAGGAGTAGCTTTCAGAGATATGCAATTTCACTGTACAGAAATTAAAAAGAAAAGAGGGGAAATTATGGTTTTCATTGATAACACAATTTACTGATATTACAGTTGTAAACACATGGAGATTATTTCATCATATATTCTTTCTTTGTTGAAAGTTCGAAGAAGAATTGTTTTCGCTTATATTTGAAAGCTCTTATGGTATAGTCAATGTCTTGAACCGAAAAGAAATAAATAAAAAATAAAAAAATAAAAATAAAACCTGTCATCTATTGGGAGGATAGCTAGCGGACAATATTAAATTTGACGAAAGACATTTAGTGAAACTATTCCAAACATGACGTTGTGCTTTATGTGGAAATAAAACAAAGCGAGTATGCAGTCATTGCATGCTGATGATTTGAAAGGTTCCAAACCTTCAAAATTGACGGATGTAGGAGAGAAGGACGAGACACAAGAACCCTGGAATACAATAAATAATAGATATTTAATATAAAAAATAAATAAAATAAAATAAATAAATTAAAAAATAAAAAGCTGACCTTTCGGATAGAGAATTATCCTCCCTGCTTTGACAAAGGAACGTCAGCTTTTTGTTAAAGTTCCAAATTTTCCCAATGGGTGAAAGGCAAAGGCGTTATATATATATATTTCAGTCTCTTTTTTCGGCTTTATTAATTTCATATATAAATTCATTGGGTTGCTTCATAATTACTGACCGATTCCGCCAAGGCTAATTGCAGAGCCGATAATGAGGCACGCATCGTAGTAGGAACTACCAAAGGCCCTTGCAATGAAAGTGAATGGATTCAGTCCAGGTGCTTAATAAATTATAATTATAGTAATTATTTTAGTCAGATCAAAGCAGTCTGTGACATGAGGGAGCAATGCGATGTGAGATTAGTGATTTGCACGAATTCAGTTTTCGACATGTCCGAAACGTTTCACTACATCGGTGGGTTGTGTACGACTGTTTTCATGTTCCGTGCCAGTAGCCGATATTCCTTTTGTGTACAGTTAAGGCAGAAAGTCGAAAAGAATCCTATGTCCACAATATCACCAGATCAGTGAACTAGCTTAGTGTCGACTTTCTCGTATTACCACAAAACGAAAGAGGAGAGACTGACAGCTACGGGCAAAGTTTAGAAAAAACAATGGATACTCCTTCAAGATGGAAGGATGCAGTAAGTCAACGCCTTGGGATACGATATCCTCCCTCATCCTGTTTATCCACTAAATTTGGGCCCCATCAAACTTTCACATGTCTCGTCACTTGGACCACTTCTTGAGAGACTAACATCTCGCTAACCACGATGCTGTAATTCATGCCAACAGCGGTCATGCTGCCAAGAGCAGATCTTTTTCTGAATAAAATGTAATTCTTCTTCTGTTGCTGCTGGGTTTGTTTTTTCTCTGTTTGTGTTAGTCAGTCAAAAATTATGAAACAACCCAATAGATAAGCTTATTATCATCCACGCAAGAATTTCACACAACTCTATCGCTGACCCCTTTACAATACCTCTAGTTGAGTTGATTAGCAATTTTCATAATAGTACAAAATTTTCATATAGTTGATTGTTTATCAAAATAGCCTTTTATTACAGATGAAGGAGTTTAATTGATTCCTAACGTTTGTAAGACCTGTGAATAAATCAAATAGATCCAAACAAACAATGTGAGATCTACACTACAGGCATTTGTAATATCATTATAAACTTGTATTAGCGCATTGTAGACTGGAGTTTTTGGTCTTTCACCTTTCTGATTGGTCGGAATAATCGGCCAAATTTACGTTAATCTCAGCAAAAATAAGTTTTTCTAATAATATCGCTGTCGTAAAAATGTTGGCAATCGCTCTATAAGTTTTGAAATCATTATTTTTAACAGTTAAAAACAAAAAAAAAGTTGGTCGATATAAAGACATTTGCCAAATGCAAAAAGCAATTTTTACCAGTTTTTTTTTTTTTTTTTTTTTTTTTTTTTAGGATTGAGCCAGCTAAAAGGTCATCTTGAATAGTATTTTTCAATTTCTAGTTTTCATTATAGTTTCTAATTTTTTGATCGTAACGGGTTGAATCTTAGTAAAAACACATATCGATTCTTTATTTCTTTTCATTGGTATTTCAATTGGTATTTTAATCCAGTCAAGAAAGTTTGTTGCTTTCGTTTCTAGGCAAATTCTTTTGTTATCGAAATGATTTTTTTACATGCCTCTACAGATGAAACATATCATTCGTTTCTTTGTTCTTGTTATTTCCTGCTTTGTTTTTTATTTAATTGCTTATGACTATCTTAAATCCATTGACTGTTGATAGAAAATTTCGTTTGTTTCCACAACTTTTTTATTTGAATGATTAGTTAGCCCTAATTGGAACAATAGTTTATGAATTTAGTCTTAAATATTGTAAACTTAATATTTGTATACGCTTGAAAATAGGCTTTCCAATCTGATTGGGCTAAATTATTTCCGAATTGATACAAATCTACCTTCTTGAAATTATTTCAATCCATAAAAGATCTTTTTTTCTTTTTGCGATATCATTTTCTTAATATTTGGATATGAATTATTATCTCGTTATAGTTCATCCACCCTTACCTTGCGCGGGATGTAAACAAAAAATCACCACGAAAACACCAAGTATCCCTGCGCATGATGATTTTATAGTTTATAGTTATCGAGTTTATGAACAACTTTTTTTTTTATAGTTTGTATCGAGTTTTTCACATTGATGATTTATTACTTTGATTTTATGAATCGGTTTCATCATTGTTATGTAAAGACTTACAATTTCATCAATTAAGTATTATTATTATACAAGATTACATTTGGGCGAGTTTAATTAACTGGAAGCCCTTGATCGAATTGCCATGGCAACATGACTCACGCAATAGCTTCGCTTGCTTTTTCCATAGCAAAATTTTACATTTACGATGAGAAAATGTTGCGATTATTTTAACGACAGCTAATTCTTTGACATGTTCGTCACTTTATATTAAGAGTAAATGTTTACTTTCGGAAAACATAATGATTATAGCATAATTTCGTGTAATGGCATTTTTTTCTTGCGGAAAAAGAATCATCATGTAATGGCATTCTTGACTTAATTGTTTTCTTCTTCATTTCATAGACCTGAAGACACAAACGAAGGGCAGGGATATTTCCGCTGGATTTACTCCTCGCCGTGGCTCTTCCGCCGCCCTTTTTATTCTCACTTTTACCCGTCATTTCGTCATAAATCTACGACGTCTACCCGGTCGCCAAACACTTTCGGAGTGAAGAAGGAGTTCAAGTGCGACGATGTGGGTGGTGGACGCCAATACTGCTGCAAAACAATCATCAACCAATTTGCACCCAAGGAGATCAAAAAATGTTTCTACACCTAATTTATAAATATCGACCCACCACTCAATGGACGAATACTCCAAATGATATTAAAATTTTTGATTCTTATCCTAGCTATCGGCTAACATATATAACCTTGTTAAATAATGAAAAAAGGTAACACTAACTGTAAACTAGCTTTTATCAAAACAATATACTTAATATAATAAAATTAAAAATGTTGTGTGATATATGAAAATGTCAAAAAAATAAATTAAAACTACAACATACTGTAAAGAAGCAAATAAAATAAATACAAAATTTTAATATTTCAATATTTTTTCCTTTTCTCCGTATAATTATTTTCAAATATTTTCTTTAAAATGAGGATTAAATATAATCTTAAGCTTTCTCAGTTGAATCCCTTAATTTCCTCTATGAATTTCAATAAGTTTATCCACATACTGAAATTTTTTATATATCATATTGAATACAATATATAACTCAGTTAAACTGTATTATATTTTCGTGAGGGAAAAATTTTAAGTGCAGTGTCTATTTTAAAATTGATCACTATAATTGCCATTAATAGCTACTTCTTAATATTTTTTTTTCATTGACTGTTATGGGAAAATTTTGTTTTTTTGAAACCATTGCT
>JAHWFO010098272.1:901812-930992 GCA_023313115.1 Rhysida immarginata | reverse complement strand
AATACTAAAATAGTAGCTGTCAGTTTTCGGTTTCAGGAATTCTCAATAGATGGAAGTGATTGTTCTGCTTTACCTTTTTTAAGCTTCTTGGATGATGGCCAAAAAGTGCAGAGAACGAATAAGGGGTCTTTGACACAGTCTTGATCGACACTTGTTTGGTTTTTAAACGATAATATTTAGTATATTAAAAAAATAATTTACCGTTACATTGAAAAAAGTATAAGTGTAACCATCCTCTCTAGTATATTAAAATAGCCTTGTAAACCGTACAATGTCTTTCAGATTCCTTTTCCGGGCCAAGTTTTTTTTTTTTTTTTTTTCCCCCGTCGTTGTTCGTTGTTGACCCCAGAAGAAGAGAAACAGGCAAAGGGTTAAGGGATTAACCAAACAAATGAAAATTATTTCAAATAAATTCGCGTTTACCCAAATAAACATCAAAATAAGGAAAGAAGAAGCACAGGCAAAACGTGGAGAAATGAAACACAAGCGTAGTTTGTTTATTTTTTTATTACATAATTTTTTAAATTTAAATTTACTATGAAGAACACAATGAGAAGCGATTTCTGAAATGATGCTATTAATAAAATACAACTCGCTGGATTTTAATTTTCATCACATTATTTTCAAGTTTAAATATTTTTTTAAAGCCTGTTACTACAAAATATATTGCCAAGAGAACATTAATAACAAGTATATAAAAGTATTGTTGTCTTTAAAAATAAGATTCGCTAATTAATTAACAATTAAAACCTTTATCAAATAGGTATACTTAAAGGATCAAATGCATTCCTTTAGTCTCGCCTCGTCATCTTTATTTCCTTTGAGATTAGGCTTATCTTAAAAACGTAGACAGAAAAAAATTAAGAGTAATAAATTTGACATTCTTTTATGAAACCATGTTGGTATTATATATTTTAAACAACATCAAATTAATACCGTACTAAAGTAGTTTTAATTCCGTTATCAGTGTTACACATAAGAACTTACAATACTTAAAATAAGTTTAAACCAAATTCTTTAAAATAATAAAAAGAAAAAATCTCTTTATACTATTTAATAACACAGTTTCCGTACTACGATAAAAATGAAGAGCACAAGCCGATGTAAAAATGAATACTGGAAGATAAACGAAGCTGTATGAATAAAGAAGGAGAACTGCTGATTATTTATACATCCTAAATAATTGTTTATAACCGTTTCATCATAGAAAAAAAAATATTGTATAACTAAATTGTTACTTTCATGATAAAAGAAAAGCCGGCTTAACATTTGGATTATTATTATTATTATTAACAGGGTATCTCAAATTAAAGTTAATTAAAGTTAAAATTTCGTAGCTCCCTACAGCAAAACCTATTCATCAGAAAATCATGAAATTTTAGAAATCCCTTAATTATAAGATGGGAATTTTTTCCAGAGCAAAAAATAAAATAAAATATAAGTTAGTTCCGAAAACCACCAAACTCTATTTCAAATGAAATATTGGCAGATGCTAATGCAGAACAAAACCCATAACCGATTATGATTTTGACTCTTCCAGTATGTGCTTTGCTGGTAAAATTGTTTTACCAAAATGGTTAATTTGCTACTGAAGCTTTGCGAAAATTTCATTCTTTGAAGAAGTTACGAAAAGGTTCACCCACTGGCAACAGACTAAGAAGAATGATTGTGAAATTTGAAGAAACAGGGTCATTGGTTGTTCAGCCAGGAAGAGGGACGACAGTGTGTAGTTCATTGTTACGTGTCTATAAAGCTGTAGTACCCCCTCCTATTGAGTGTATTGGTGGTTTTCGATGACAACTTTTTTTTTTTTTTTCCTAGAAAAAAAATTTCCATCATGTAATTAAGGCATTTCTAAAATTTCATGATTTTCTGATGAATAGTTTTTGCTGTAGCGAGCTACGAAATGTTAACTTTAATTTGAGACACCCTGTACATTCCTTCTACCTCTCTGTTAAATTTGGGCAAAGAGTTCTGAAACACCCTTATTTCTAATATGTTGATAATTAGGTAACTTCTGAAGGTTAAAACATGGTAAAAATATCGGTGGCTTAGTTTTGATTTATATCCATATGCGCTATTTAGTGGCTGATGAAAAGGTGATTTATGAATAGTGTGATCAAACCCACTACTCCAGTCATCAACTGAAAATAGATTTCATGTCAACATAACAATTTGAAATATGCGTTCTTACGTGGCAAATATTTCTCTTTCCAAATATTGATCTTAATTTCAAAACGTTAAAACAATTTAATATAAATGAAATAAAATTTAATTCTTTTCTAAATATTCAATTAGAAATTGTTCGTAGAATTTCTTCTTGAATTTTAAGTTAAAGGTCGATGAGTAAAAGGGAAAACTGGAGGAATACTAATACAGTATTCAGGAATCTGAATCGAGTTGTTCCACTTTAGTGACACATGAAATTGTGATTCAGAACTGTACTTAGAATTGAGCTCCAGGTAGCAAATGAATGAAATGATGAAAAATAGTTTTTAAAAAACTCTTCATGGAATTTATAAAAAGAAAGTGAAAATGACTAAATCTTTTATTGGAAATCTACATTTTTTTTTAAGGATAAATGAAGAAAATAGAATCGAAAAGCTGATAAATTTCTTCATAGTGCGTGAAGAAATTTAAATAAAACACGATGTTTTTAATGGTAGTTTTTATTATGTCGTAACGAATCATTTTAGAATCATGATCGTTATTATTAAGCAGTGTATATATTAGAATTTGGGCCTGTGGATATTATTTGCATCTTTTTACATGATTATTCTTTTCACATGATCAGGACAAACAGAAACATTCGTAATTACAAATAGAAAAGAGAAGGAAAAATTCCGCGACCTAGACTCGAACCAGGGACATACCTTTCGCTGATACCGCTCTAACCAATTAGGCTATTGCGGACATGAACAGCCAAGCTGTTACAATTTGTCCATATGGACTTCTATGAAGTCACAAATATGGTTTGAGGGTAAGGAGGATTCCGATTTGCGAGTCGGGACCTGCTCTGCCGATTGAGCTGATTTTTCCTCCCCTTTTCTATTTGTAATTGTGATGTGTTTGAAGAATTTCTTCAGTATTATTATTATTATCTTTTCTTTGAGAAACATTCGTGCCCGTGCTGGGATTCCAACCCACGACTCGACAGACTCAAGAAAACCTACTCTGGAAAATACGCCGCAACATTCACGCCTGGGCAACCACGTCATTGGTAAAAGAGTTTACTCTGGTAAAGCTCGTTTGCCTATTCAAAATGGGTAAAATAAAGGATGTTATTCTTTATAGATACATTCTCAGACTGCCCGGGTAAAACGCGCGTTATTCATAACCGTTTGGATAAGTCTAGTTATTAATCTTTGCATTGATGAAATATGCACTTATTTTTTTTTTAGGAATGAAGGCGTTCCTTATATAACTAGTTCCTTGGACTCAAATGATCAGTGCGCAATATACGTTTCCGAAATCTTTAGAGTTTAAATAAAGAATCGTCTTTGTACAGCAATTTGAGAACCTCGTTTCTGCGGACATTTTTGTTAATAATAAATATTTCACACAATATACGACACCCGTTTGGGACACCCATGGCGGGAATCGTGGAAAGATGAATGAAAAAATGAAATAATTATCTATAAACCTTGAAATAAATTTTACTTTAAAACTGTGTATCATATCAGAAGAACCTGACATCTTCCAAAACAATAATTGATATAGGACTGATGGGATTCTCAGAAATGAACAATCGTTCTAAGTAAATATGATTTTAAATCTGAGAGATATCGAATTTCTTACATGTACAAAATCATTTGAATGTATTTCGACAATTTTTGCCCTTTGGAATCAAAGACTGTCACCTATTAATAGCATTCTCGGGTAATATTGCATT
This sequence comes from Rhysida immarginata, assembly GCA_023313115.1. NCBI lineage: Eukaryota > Metazoa > Arthropoda > Chilopoda > Scolopendromorpha > Scolopendridae > Rhysida > Rhysida immarginata. The sequence goes on along the minus strand of JAHWFO010098272.1, from coordinate 927,100 downwards.
ATTTTTAATGAGTAAAAGTATTCATTTGACAGATTCAAAATCGCTGTATAGCTGAAGTTTCAGAAGAATTAAATTCATGTAGTCGAGCTTAATGTATTTTGAGAAGCCTGCGGAGCGTATTATTTTAGAATAAGCAGGAATTTTAAATTATAATTAATTCCACCTTGCCCGTTAATGATACTTAATAAACTGTCCGCTTCGAATAGAAACCGATAACTAGTAAAAGCAAAAATGGCAATAGGGATTCTGGAAGTCATCTGAAAAACTAATTCAGGCATTGCGTATGATGAATAATTGCTATACTTATATCTCGTGACTGTTTCTTCTGCTTTATTTAATTTAGTCTTTTCCTGAGAAATATTTGCTTTTATAAAACATTCAATTAGTTTTTATAGTGTGTAAATTCGAAAGAAATAAAATTTCTTTTGCTACAGAGTAATAAGATATTTAATATTCTGTATTTTTCGAAATAGCTTTAGCACGCTTGTTATTTTTTATTTAGCTGACGTTAAAAATCTTGAAAGTAATTTATTAGTCTAAGAAATAATACAGTATTTTTGTGTTAATGTTGACGTAATGCATACTTTACAGTTTTTTTTTCATATCGGAGACAAATAAAATGAAAATTTATCAAGTTAGAGTGATGCGCCTAATTCATTTAAGATGGATAGAATGCAGACTACATGGGTGCCAGAAAGGACAACTTTATGTAGGACTTGCTTTAAAGTAGAACCGTTTTAGTTAATGTGCGTTTTGACTGGGCAAAACCTACAGGGTGGCCCAAAACCTACTTATCAAGATTAAAAGTCAATTTCTCAGCTAGTACTGAGTGAAATTGCTTGAAAGTTGTGTGATATGCTCCTAGCATCAAGGCATTTTTGGAGGGAAATGGATCATTGCAGAGATACAGACAAGTGCTTGAGAGCCAGTTCAAGATGTCATTCAAGGGTTTTGCAGGTCTAACCTCAGACATCAGTGGTTTATGCAAGATGGTGCACGTGCCCATCGCAAAACTCCTGTTTTCAAACTGTTGCATGAATATTTCGGACAAAATGTCATCGCACTGGATTATCCTAAGCACTGCGGATGGAACGTTGACTGGCCCCCGTATTCAGTCAACACCTCCTATAGAAGATATTGATTCATCTTCTATAGGGGTGTTGATTCAGCTCACCTCAATCCATTCGATTTCTTTTTATGGGGTCATGTGAAGGACAAGGATTACAAGACGTACAGGTTGTTTATAAATGCCAGTTCATATGCATTGTAATCAACTTAATTTGTAATTAATGTAACACCATAAAAAATAATAATAATAATGAAATTAAAAATGCGTTTACTTTAGAAATGCCGTCTTATAAGCAACATATCTAACAAACGACTTTTATAGCTATCTTCCGATGATCAGAAAATAAAAAGTGACAGAGAATTACTTCGAATGTGCTGAATTACTGTATTGGCTCTAATATCAGACCTACTTATAAAAATCGTACTCGTCTTATATGTGCAGCCAACTTATTTTATTTTTCTTGTAAACACCCTTCAATTAAAAATGTTCTTATATGTGAAGTTGTCTTACGGTTCTTTAGGGTCGTAAGAGTTTAAATAATTATGCTAGTTTTCATAAATTGTATCCTTTTCAATCGGACAACAGTGTATTTTTGCGGCTTAACTGAAGATTTACTATGAGCATTAAATTTATGAAAAAAAAAACAATTTATCTTATTTTTATAATTTTCAAATTAAACATTCTCTTTGTATGTTCCCAAAGCCATTGAAAAAATACGCTTATTGCACTAAAATTTCATAATGCGTTCTTTAACAAGAAATAAATAAATAAAATTTTATATAAATTTCTATAGTTTACTCTTGGGAATACAAATGTTATTGTTTTTTTTCGCACTTAGTTTATGGCTGATTATTTAATTGGGTAATAGCAATTTTAATTGAAAATTAACATAAAACGTATTTAGATGATTTAACAGAATAAATTATTTGCATCTTTTAACGTAATACTATAATAGGTAAAAAATAAATAAGAAGAAATAACCGCAATGAGCAGTAATGCCATTCTTGTCAACATCAAATATACCACTTTTAATTTCATTCTTTAATTTTTCTCTTGAAACTACCACAAATTACGATGAAAAAAAAGTAAGAGATATTTATGAGAAATTTTACGGAATGCTAAAGCTTTCCTTTGCATGTTCAAAATTCACGGAGTCCTCCCTGCCTTAACAATTATCACTCCAAATGGAAGGCGTGGCTTAAATCACGGGCAGGAACCACGTAGATAACAAAGCTCGTTTGTTTTGATATATTACGAAATTCAGATTGTCCTTTAGCAACCTTTAAGTCCTGCCAAGAAACATTCATAATTCAGAATATTTTATTTTTGTATATAAAGGGGGGAGGGGACTAGTTATTTATGTTAACGCCCATTATATCATAAAAATTAATTATCATTGTTTAACACTTTATTTTGATAGCGTCTCCCTCCAAAACTATTGTTGTTATCGAATTACCTGACTGCATTAATTATCACCAGCTGAACACAATTCACAACGCTTACATTTAAGAGTTCCAAATTCTTATTAGCTCAAGTCATCACTCAGGGTCATAAACAGAATTTCCATTTTACTCACAGCAAGTTCTCATCTTCCAAAACGTGCAACGATCTGAAAACTCTTAAAAAATGCACTTGCAGAATTAACAGAACAAGATTGTTTTTATATAATACAGCCCTGGAGAAAATATTTTTTAAAAAGCAATACGCTTATTAAGGTACATTATATTATAAGATATACAATTCATTGATTCCGACCGATTTCTAACCATTGTCTAATTTTCCATCGCATTTGTACATCTTTTAATATATCTATCAGTATATCACGTTTGCTTTGAAGTTTTCAGACAATTAAACTTTCTCATGCACGAAGAGGAAAATTATAGTCTACGACGAAAACCCCGTTCACATTTATTGTTTTGTTTGCATGTTTGTGATACAAACAGATAATGATAATATGCTGCTGATAGTTTAGATTTGTATTGGGTAGACCTCGATATAACAGATATATGGACGCAATGTGCTAATTCCAGTTTGTTTGGAGTTTTTTACGGGTTTAGCCAAATAACGTTTTTCACCCATATGTTTGTCCAGTTTGAAGACGCACAAAAACAGAAAATTAAAATAGATTACACTACTACACAGAGGTGCAAATTCATAAAAATTTTGTCGCGACACCATGCAAATTTCAGGGTTTGTTTAGAGAAACAAGCAAAGCAAATTTTTTGCAACGTGCGATAAAAAGGGGGACAGATAGTCTGATAGGCTAACTTTTGAAAATTTCTCAAAGCTACGAAAATTAATTGTTTATGTTGTTGTTCGTTTAAGACTAAAGTTTAAGAAGTGAAAATGGCTTTAAGACGTCGTCGACTACAGTTTCGTCAAATAGATGACTTTATGGAGGTTTAATTTTAAGGCTACGTGTGACCAAAGGCACACTATAATGCTCAATGACGAATCTCACTTCTATTTCCTGTTGATGCTTCTGCCATTTTTGAGGGCCACGCGATTTTGATGAGTTGTATTAACCTACATTCAGGGCATACGAAATGTCATTTCACAGCAAGTCAACGCATAGCCACAAAAATCGAACCTCAGCAGACATGCTTTGCAAGGTTCACAAAGTGATTTCTTTGCCTGTACAACCTCCAGACCGCTCTCCAAATGTTAATCTGTGGGACATGATTGGACGTCGAATTCATGTCCTCCAACAGTCTCGAATAAGATGAATACCACATGGACAGCAATCTCCAGGACGGTAATGGAGTACTCGCTGATTCAATGCAATGCCGTGCAAACAAATTTATCGCTCAACATGTTGGGCTTACGATTTATTAACCCCCTCTATATCCAGCTACTGAGCGTGTGTAACTGTTTGAAATTAAAACATTTTGCCAGTATGTACTTCTCAATTTGTGCGCCGGATCTTTTCCCATAGTAGAATCTCTTACGTTTTCATTATTACTTGTAGATTCACAGAATGTTTCCTGTGAAGTGTTAAAAGAGTTTTTGGCATTAATCCCACCTTACGCTACGACCATTAATGGCATTGATGTCATTAATTTGTTAAACGTTTCAGTGCAAATTATAGTTATCTGAATGCTATTAAGGGATTACAACCTAAGGCGTGGCTGGAATTCTTACAAATAGAAGGTTTTGACTTTTGAAGAACTTTATATAACTCTTAATAATTTTCTATAAAACCCTCTCACAAAGGATACGACCTTGCATAATTTTCAACATTTTACCAAGTGGTATCACAAACTCCCATAATTTAATATGCATAAAAGAATATACAGAGTGATTATGAAATCCCTGGTTAGGGATAACGATGACAAGAATCTATGGACCCTTCATATTCGCAGAACAAACAGCTACTGGAAACACAAACCTCGATATTTTGGAACAATTTTTGGAACCACAGTTGTTACCTCATGGGATTATGTACGCCGTTAGCCTCCAAAAGAATAGGGTACCACCAATATCGTCTCTACTAGATAGAGACGGGGTTGGTACCACCCCATTTTGTCACAGTTTTTCAGATAGATGGGTTGGTCGGGGCTTGCCAGAAGCTTGGCCTCCGTTCACCAAACTTGACCCTCTTGACTGGGAAATGACCAAGTATAAGGTTTACCAGTGAAAATCCACAGATTTAAATAATTAAAACAACGCATTGCAGCCGCAGTTGCTAAAAGTATACCAGCTATGTTGGAGACAAATTTTGGGCCGCGGAGGAGCGCTGAGGACTGTGCCTAGACATGTAAAGCAGTCTCGATGAAATTTACTGAACGTGTCCTAAAGTGTAATTTGTTACCAGATTTGTTTTGCTTTGATTTGTTATCGTTTATTCTGCAATATAAAACATGTTATAGAGAATTTATAATGACTAGTTACGATATAATATTTAGGCATGATAATAAACGAATAATTTTATCGAAACAATGATATTTTTCTGGGAAAAACTCGATCGAATAATCGGTATGGGAATTCTTTATGGAAATGTCTGAATTTTTTGGAAGCATTAACATTTTAAACATTTTTCGGAATGGAAGTGGAAAAATTCAATGTGTCATGAAATGTGACTATTCCAGCGTTATCTTTTCGCGTTTCGAAGAAGCCCCTTTTCCTTTGTATTTCTTAATGCACCGCTTCCAAGAGAAGCATTAGAGATAAAAAGCAAAGTTGTTTGTTTAGTCCTTTAAACGCGACTACACACAAAAAGAGTCTGCTTTCTACATTTGTTCCATTATTTTCGGAAGGTTTATGGGGATCTCTGCTCTCCGTCTGAAATTTTATGCTTTTCATATTGATTTTTCAATTCAGTTTCCATTACTCGGTGGCCGAGCCTCCACTTAAGAACGCTCATCATCCACTTTTCGTTTACAGTCTGTTGAATTTTTTATGGCACATCCCCAGATAAATACTATAAGCGAAAACTGCAATTCTTTTTAATTTCAATTCTATTCTTTGAGTATTTGCCATTTGCAGTTAAAACTGAAAAATTATTTAAACACAGAAAACATTATCTGTTATAATTTCATGTATTATAAAAGTGATTTCATAGATGAACTTCCGTGTTACACTGAGCTTGTTTATTATTCAGGTTAAAGAAATTACAATCCACTTAGAGATAATTACGAGCGTTTATATAATGACTAATCTTCCGCACGACGACAATGATGTAAGTATAACACATAGGAACAAACACTTTTTATTGATTTTTCACAACAGAGTGACAAATAACTTGGATGAATCGGTAAATAACGTTTCCACAAGACATTTCCTTTCATGAAAAAATCGCTCATAATATTAATAAATCAGGAAAAAAATTGTCTTCGCGTTCAACTTAATTAACTATTAATATAGTATAATAACATAATAAAAATTAAATTATAATAATAATAATAATAATCTAAACAACCCGCGGGTTGCTCCCAACAGGCCGAAGCCCAACACGGGGTTTTCATATTATAATAAAGGACAATCACAAACATCCATGCCTCAAGCGGGATTCGAACCCGCGACTTGCTGGTTGCGAGAGCGATAAGACCTGCGCCTCAGCGCTCTCGGCCAACAAGAAGCTATTCTGCCATTCCATTTTTTTAAAAAATGTTATTTTTCGTGGTTACTTCTTTTAAGAACACATTTAACCATTAAATATAAAGTGCCTAACCGCTGTTTGGGGACCATGAGTTAGTAACGCATTGGATCTACATTTTTGAGAAAAAATAATTCCGCTATAAGTTCACACTGCATCTGCAAGGCGTTAAAAGAAATCACGAGGTATCCATTCCTGCAGTAACATTGCCCTCAATTCCTGAAGGAACACAAAGTTGACAAGTTTGGCTTTCCAGTTCATATCACAGTTGCTCAGGGGCATTAAAGTCGAAGAATTGGCTCGCTAGGAAGATGCTTGACCCCTGCATGTTCCTCAAAACATTCTTTAAAATATACAGCTTCGTAATAGATTGCATTGTCATCCTGAAAATATCCGTTTTCCATTAGGGATAATGCTCAACATTTATCATATGATGACGTCAATGAGTACATTAATGGAAACAAGTAAACTTGGGCAAGATACGCATGATGCGTTCATTGTCTCGTGATTTCTTCCATATCTCTGTGCTGCCGTTTGTGTTGAAAAGTGATAAATGGGGCCCGTTAGAAAACATGGCTTTCAGTTTTCCAATGTCCATCCTAAGCGCTCTTCGCATCATATCGCGACTGAGATTCAAAAATAGAGAATTGCATAAAAGTCCATTATTCCCACGTTACATTTATTAGGTTGTTCCTCAGGCCATGTTTTGGGGGGCATAAGCCCTCAATACGGGTAGCGGTAACTGAACAGTATGGTGTCATTTGACGACAATTAGACCCGACATACCACTTTTGATTGAAGCACCCTTTCCTGTCATTGATGCAAAAAACGAACCTCTTGTCCACAAATGTTTTAATGGGCGAATACGTATTTCGATCTCTTTGAGATCATTATTCAACGCAAAAAAAAAAAGGTTTTTCCTGTCATTGGTTTTCTCTTTCCTGTCATTGGTTTTCTGTATTTTCTAGGTGGTCTTTAATTCCCAAAGAAATCAAATAGCCTTAGTTTTTGAATACTTATGTTAGTAGGACAATATAGTACTCACACTGCAAGGTGAAATGGAAGAGTTCACTTTATCGCCCTCAATATGTAGGGATAGGTAGGGATTTTTTTTTTTAAATGCTCTAATTTTCTTAAATCTTGGCACTTCAACAATAGGCTGCAACGAGTGGTTGCGAGGAGGCTTGAGCGAAAAAAGCAGCTCACAGATCGCGCATCAAGGTATAAATTATACTATCTTTATGAAGTCCCTACCTATTGAGCGCGAGAAAGTGAACTCTTCCATTTCACCTTACAGTAGGAGAACTCTACCATTAAATAAATACTTCGGAAATTCATTAAACTTTGTAACTCTTTATTTTTTCGGCTTTAATCAACTTCCTCATTAGGTAACACAAAATGAGCCCATTTTAAACTACCCACCATCGATAATTAAGTAACGATGCGCTCGAGACCCCTTCCCCGAATGATTCCAAAATTGTATAATTTTCAAAGCAGCAAAGGTACACAGGCAAATTAAATTTCCGAATAGGTGTTGATGAAACGTTGTATTTTTGTTATAATATGTGACTAATCATAAATAATACTTTTTACATGAACAAGTGAGTATATTCATCCTGCCATGAGGTTAATAAATGGTCTTCTAATGGCGTATAGGAAAATACGAAAACGCAAAAGTCTTCAGAGCACTGGTTTGAATAGAAGACATTCTAATGTACCAAATGATATCAGGCTTTCAGCAAAAGGCGTGCATTGATCTGTAATGAGCAGAGATCAAGAAAAATGAGAACTGTACACCATGGAGGAATTAGAATCCAAGCCACCAATAATATGCAAATTCTACAATGTTCAAACGCTAAAAAGAAGTGATTTACCAGCATCTGAAATATTCAATGTAATAAAAAAAGAAAAAAACATACAAACTATCTTATGTTTATGTTATGTTTGTGTTACTTATTAATATATTTGTTTAATCTCCATAAAATATGATCGCTATGGCCTTCTGGGACAAATATGTCCGGATATCAATAATTATAATAAAAATTATAATAAAATATATATAAAAAAATTAAGTAAACTTTATGAGTTCTAACAGTAATTCTATAATTACAATTTTGAAAAACAACTAACTCGGGGATGCAAAGGATTTAATAAACATCATGCTACATGATCTTTTGGTTCTTTGTTTGGTAAATTTAACCATTCCAGAAATTTAGTCTCAAAATAAATCTCAAAAGAAGCATTAGGGCTAGCCTCTGTAACGCTGCTTAACGTTGCCCAAATTCCTCCCTCACACTGTCTCCATTTTCCGACTGTCAAAATTCGGAATTACTTTCCAGTCTTCACACTTAACCTTTTATCAACAAATTTTGCTTCCGGTATTACACATAACGTAGGAGATTTAAACCATAATTTCTGTATACTAATATTATCACAATCGTCTACTAATCATAATATCAAAAGCAATATTAAACGCTTTTGATATGGAAGAAGTAGAATGGCTTCCATGGCTTCCAGTCTACTTCTTCCATGGCTAAGCCATGTAAAGAGTATATAGTATAACCAAGAACAGATGAAGGTAGGGTATAACATTAATCCGGAGTAGCGGTTCGATGATCGACAGAGTTGGGGGTTTCCCAGTGCGTCGATTGACTTTGACTCCAGCTGAAGGTTTGGGTGTTTGTGTTTGTCCGTACATCTGTAAAAAAAAAATTGTTAAAATAAATTTCAGTCATGTGAAAAGGGCAAATGATTGTCGTTGCTCTTGCTGTTGTAGAGTCTACACGAACCACCTTAGAAAAGTTAGTATATTAATTTTTTATGTATGGAGTCAATAATTGATTTATTAAATAAAGCGTGATTCAAAAATGTCGCTAGCGAAAGAAAAGGCGGTATTCATATGTCTTATTGGTGTATAAGTGTGGTTAAGTTCGTCTTCCCTTCCTCTATTTATTTTTTTTTTGCTTGTTTTAATGTAAAATTGTCTATTTTTGATAATAGAAACAAGTACAATTCTGTTATTGTTAATTAAGCACTTAAAGCAACGGGCCAGACACCTTAAGAAAATAATCAACCAAAGAAAAATGATTTTCGATTATTTTTTCCATTTGCTTTTTCTTCATTCATTCGGGAAATGGTCAGATGTTCTCTTTGCCCTCCCTTTGGTAATTAAAAAATTATATAGAAAGTGAGAATTGTGTTAAAACAATCTTGTTCCGTCATCCCTGCACGACTCATACCAAGAGAAATGACGGTGCAAGAATTTTTAATTGAATAAGTTAGTAGAAATGCTATCACAAGATATCACTATGAAGATGAACGTAAGAATGAACGAATGGACTCGTATGATATAATGGAGAAAAGTAATGGCTGTATAAATTACCCATGAAGTTGATATTAGAAACGAGTGTATCGATAAAAATCTGTTAAATTGCCAAGGGGTACAGACGCATAATAAAAGGCGAAACATATGGCGTCTGTTGCTCAAGAGAAACAGGTGAACTTCCGCCAGCTGCAATGCTACTATAAAAATGAAGTATAAATATATCCAGTGCAATATCGCAAACGTTTTTCCGTCTTTTATTTTAGTCTTGTTTCCCAATATTATGCGGAACAGTTTTCAGAATTCGCTATATAAAATTCAGATATTTCAAAGCTTTACAGTATGAATCGGTGATACTATAAAGACAAGATTATACTTGGAAATATGAAAAAAAAAATTTTTAAAAGTAATATTTTTGTCTTTAGTATAAATTCTATCTATCTCAAGTATAAATTCACATCCGTTAAAAAAAATAAAAGATGAGACAGGGGAAAAGGAACTTACACCAGCTTTATCAAAGAATATTTCATTCTAATATACAGATTTTCTTTTTTAATTTTCTATATCAAATGACTCTGTGAAATGTTTCAAAAAATTATTAAACTGTTCATTTGCTGAATAAGATATAATATTTAATAAAACAGAAAAATATACATTTACAAAAAAAAGTGTAAATACTATATGAAATTGAAATAAAACCAAACTATATAGCTCTCAAAAAATTTTGTCAAATTACTTGTTAAAAATCAAATTTATTCTGGTTCTTGTCATTCGATTAGAATATTTTGATCTCGTGGTTTTATAAACCCTCTTTAATCGAAGGCCATTCTGTTAAGTCTAATTATAAAGTCTTTAAGTCATCAACTTTAACATCCTTGATGTGTACTCATAAAGAAATTTCATCGTTGATCGTTTTGTCTTCAATTTTGTTGCTGCGATAACTTTTCTTGTATCATTTTCTTGAAAGTATTAAACTACTTCCCAACACGCTAATAAAAATATTAATAAAATAAGAAAAGATGTAAAGTAATACAGTTGACCAGAAAATAACAGAAGCTTCATCAATCAAATTCTTGCAACTACAGAAATCAACACAGAAATCTTTTTTGAGCGAAGCAGATTTTTTTTTTGAGTGTTTATTTGCCTTTAAATTGTCTATTCGTCCGCTCAATTACTGAACTAAAAGAAGCTTTAATATATCTAACGGATTTGTGTACAAGTCAGAATTTTAATATTTTTTGATTTTAAACATTTTTCACAATTGTGGACTACAATCGCCTCAAGACAAATTTGATCTTTTGTAAAATTACCTTGGACCGAAGTACGAACGGACCATTTACCATGAGCAACGTGAGAATTATGTGCAGAACATTTATATTTGTCTTTAAAAAATTCATTATCATAAGCACTATTGTCATGCCCGCGGGAGTTTCTCCAGAGAATTTACCTTAGTTGGCACTGAGCCAAGAACGGGTTATCCGCCACTTTTATGAATGTTTTCCGTGAACCACAATTATTCAAAACCATTTTTTTTTCGAATAAAGAGATTATTTTTACTAATACAGTTATTCAACACCAGTATAATTCTATTGTCACAGTAATCTAATTACTGAAACCAGTTTATATTAACTATTATGAAACTAGGCTGTTTTCAATTACACAAATACTTAACAAGGAAGCATAATGATCGTACACAATACTTTATTCAAATTTACAAAATCATAAAGTATTATGTGGAGCATCAGTCCAATGGATTTCAAACTGGAGAGGATACGAAGATAAAAAAGGGATATTTAAATCGTAAAATCCTCCAGCATCCCTAGTTGCGCTTGTGATCGATGTATAAATAGATAAACATTAATTCTTATGACATTACATGACTATAAACTATGTGAAATAATTGTAGTCTATCATGCTTTTGTGGTCATTGCTCAATATAATTTCCTTCAAGTAAAAGAGACCATAATGTTCACGGTCTCTTTTATAAATTACTAATGCGCAAATAAAATGCTTATCGTTATATTTCTTATTTATTACATTCAATATGAATATGAAATTTCGCCTTGCTAACGGAGGTGTTATCATAGACCTCTTATGTTGGTACCATCTGGCATTACTGCTCTAAATCCGAAAGCTAACTATAAAAAAGGGATTGTGGACTTGTACTAAATCAACAAAAAATAGGCTTTGAGAGGACCTGAACAGGAAGGGGAACTGCAATCATAATATCAATGGGTTATCAGCCTATTCAAGGTTATTTTCTTTTTAAAACGGGTTATCATCAGATCGCTACATACATTTGATGCAATTAGACTAGATATTTCGTTACTAAGCTCGTTCTTAATGCGGATGTCTGTTAATCTAAAGGCTTTATTGGTGATTTTATCTTAAAGATTTTATCTGAATATTAGAATTACGCACAGACTTTTAAGGGCAAGATTAAATAGCTACTGAACAAAGGCATGAGAGATACTTTTGTAAAAGGCAAATCCGCATGTGATAGAATGCGCCTTTCTAAAGTCCACTTTCGTCCGATTCGGATGATGACATCTGAAAATACAATGAGAAGCTGAAGCCTTTGTACTGAAACAGAGGTTCCATGTAACGGAGCAAAATTGGAGAATGGAATCTAGACAGTGACACTGAAAACATATTTCAGTGTTTTGATTCCTTTTTCCCTTCCTGTTTACCTCTGGGATTCTTCTTATATTTCAATCCAAACCCGAGCCTTCTTTACCTTTCCCTCTCGTCCTTTTCCCTTTGCCCTTCTTGGACCGCAACCATTGCATTGGAAGAACGGAATTCGTGCATGTAAATGCGCTGAAAGAGAAGCCTCACTACATGGGTCTCTTTAAAGGAAGCGTGAACAAAAATTTGCTTTTCAGCCATGCATATTAAGTAGCCAGTTACAAATCCTGTGCGCTAGAATAAAGACCAAACAAGATGAAAATAAATTTACTAACTTAGAACAAGCATTTAAAAAAAAATTAAAAAGAAACTCATGCTTTTAAGACTAGAGAACTATATAAACAAGGAAAGAATATACATTTTTATATTATGTTTTTCCTTATTGCTACAATTTTTATTCCGCATTCTTCATCCTCAAAAAAATTAAACATCCAGTTTTGATTAAGAGCGTTCGGAATATCTTAAAACTTTTTAATCGGTCCTAATTAAGCCGTGGCTGTAGTGTGTGTGAAATACAAATCACTGATGCTTCTTTTTAATGCTTGTTTGGAATGAACAAACTAACTCTTTCTTTTAGTTAGCTCGCCTTTTAAACTTCATGATCAGAATTCTCGTTTATGCAAATAAGAAGAAATTAGTTTTCTGCTGCATTAAATCTTTTTTTTTTCTTTTCTTTCAGCTTGCCATGAACGTACAAATTTAAAAGAAAAAAAAAAGAAACCAACGACGGAGGCCTCCATTCATTGGCGGAGAGTTTGTTTGCTTCATGCAAATTGAGGACATTGCAGAAAATGGATTGCTTCATGGAAATGGAAACCTCATGAATTGCTTAAAGAGCCTTTTTTTTTTTTTTGTCCTCACTGATTAAATTACTTTACGATCTGCAAATAAAGAGATTAGAAAACATAAAAATGAAGGTCTATTATTCTTATAAGGCCAAGGAAATATATTTTCATATTAACAGCAGTTGTGGAAATTTGATGACATTTTAATTAAGATTCCCTCCTCCCCGAAAACAATGACAAAATAAATGATGCTTGCTGTTTGAAGCAATAGCCGTAAATTTGAAGGAATGATTTGAATAAATTTCTTTATACTTAAAAAATAAATTCGATTGATGTTATTTTCATCATTATCTTTTGTTACAATTAACTGGAAATATTAATTACATTTTAATTTTCTTAATGAAACCGTGAAATGAAGCTTTCTAGCTATTACTCATCATCTTTCACAAAATGGTAACTCATCATCGATTACGAATGCTCTGCCGAGCCGTGATTTAATGAATAATTAAAGTAATGAAATTTACTGCGACAGTTCCCCCAATGGAAATATCTAAAAATAATAATAATAATAAATAAATAGATTAAAAGGAAGGAGAAGAGAAGGCGCTTAATTTTTTAGAATTAAAGTATAAAAGGAATTTCCCAGAATATTCCTAAAATTATTTTTCACATTCAAATACCTAGACTTAATTGCCACGAATACTTTCGAGTTCCTGCGATATTAATTTTTTTTGGGCCATTCCTTAACCTAATGTGAGTCATCAAAATTTAATAATTAAAGATGAAAAGGAGAGGAAAAGAAGGCCACCCATTTTATATAAAAAAGTAAAATAACTTCCAATGAAGCAATGTTCAATCAATCCCATCCAAAAAGACTTTCGATATATCAGAGCATCACTGAAATAAACAGTTCCCTTTCTCACTTTTTTTTAAATTAATATTTTACATATTTTATTTCTCTTTTATTACGGGTTGAGCGCATTTGGCCGCCGCTGACCTTGAACCAGTCACCCTAATTGTCCAGTGCCATTGAGGAAGCCACCTCCCTCCAATTTGCCCATAAAACGGCCCTCATTCGACCGGGGAACCATCTCTTTCCTTTGCTATTATTATCTTATTTTTGTTATCGTTCTATCATCATGATCGCAGGAAGAAACAGTTTATTTCACTCACAGCCAGACTTATTCATGCAACACGAGTGGGATAAACGATGTGCGCAGGCGCACTGGGAATGACCGACCGGTCGTCTTCCCGTAACCGGCGCTGTCAGGCGGACGACGCTGCTCACTTCTCCTTGTCAATGAAAAGTTAATTTATTTTGCGTAGAAAAATTCTTATTAGTAATTTATTTCAGCACAAATTTCCAGGAATAAAAACTACCATAGATTTCCCCATTAAATAACATTGCATCACCATTAAAAAGTTATATGAGTCACGACGAAAAGTATTTTATGTTTCTTTCTTCACATGATGAATAATAATGATGAAGAATTGGGGCATTCGGAATTGTTATTTTTTTAAACACTAAGCGATATAAAATATTTTTAAAATACAAGAAATGAAAGTTTAGAGTAACTATCATTCTCAATGGAAATCGTCAGACGAGTGATTCATGTTTCTTTCCTTCGAGTTTTAAGGAAGAGAAAACTGAAGTAAAAAGAAATACCATGACGTAAATGTAAGATACTGCAATGACATGAGTAAACTTCTCTTTAGTTGGCGTTATAAACTTCTGGAAGTTCACAGAGTTATTCATTTCAGTCTGAGGCGATCTATAAAGAAGCGAGCTTTTTCGAAATGCGCGATAGCAGCAGTATTATCAATGAAAGAGCATTGCTAGCGCCACTGATTCAAAAGATACTCGAGACAAGGCGTAAGAAGCACATGACGCAGGTCTAACGGGGCAACAGCGTAAACAGTGGATGAGAGGAGGCATTGGGAAAACGGAAGTAAGGAGAGCGCAAGCGTTGTTGAGGTTGTGAACTCTTGATCGGAGAAAATGGCGGATGTCGTGTGGCCGAGTATGTGTTGCATGCGTTTTAAGCTGACCGAGGACGAAATAGAGCAGCGTAATCGTAGCAAACAAATCGACAAAATCATCGAAAAGGACAAGTACGTTTACAGGAGGCAGGTGAAGATACTGTTGCTGGGCGCTGGTGAAAGTGGCAAGAGCACCTTCCTAAAACAAATGAAGATCATCCACGGTCAGTGTTTTGAAGACGATGACATTAGAGAGTTCAGAACTACTATTTACCAAAATGTTATCAAAGGGATGAAAGTCCTCGTCGATGCCAGAGAAAAATTAGGAATACCGTGGGAGAACGCCGATCGAGCTCAGTACGTTTCTTCTGTGTTAGCTTTCGATAACAGCATCAATTTGGACACAAAACTATTCCTGGAGTACGTTCCTATCGTCACCGAATTGTGGAAAGATCACGGAATTAAAGCGGCCTTCGATAGGAGACGGGAATTTCAGCTTGTAAGTTAGCCTCACTGGTATACTTAGGTTTTTTTTTTTATTATTTTATTTACTTAATTCATTTTATAGTTCTTAAGCGGCTAGACCATAACTTTTATTGTGGGTGCGTGCCCGATAGCTGTTGAAGCGACAAATCATGCTATGTTATTGAAATCCCTCCTTCACATTTGAATAACCCAATCGATGACGTTATTACTTAAGAAATGGGCGATATTTCTCAAGATAACTTAAGTTGACTCATTATTAGGCGAGCTCATTTTTAAAAAAAAAAAAAAAAATCTCTTTTTGCACTTATAGAGCGATTCACTCTTTTTTTTTTTAAATAGAAATAAATACCCAATTCTTATATTCCCCGCCCGATCTTTATTTTTCTCTTCATTTAAAAAAATATATATAGTAATTTGGACGTCCCATGGTCATTATTGTTTCCATGGGAGAATTGCTGTAAATAATGAGGGAGGAGTAAAGTTCATTTTCATATACGTATGAAACATGAGTTGACTTCATATATATAATCAATCGTATAAGTACACTAATCATAAAAATATTTTCCCATTCAAATTCCAACTTTTTGTTACTGACTGACGCACATAATTCATACTGACAATAAAGCAATAGTAAATAAATTCTAATAAAATTCCATTATATTTAATAAATTAATAATCTTAATTTTTTTTTAAACTTTTACACATGTGAATAAAAGTTTACAAAGTTGTCAACAACTTCTTACAACTAATGAACTTGCTGGCTAAACTTTTGCAGAACTAAATGGAAAAAAAAAAAAATCATGTCATCTACCGTATGATATTGATTTGTTTAAAATTCAGTTTATTTTCACTAAAATATAAGTTTTAAATAAGCAAACTCATCATTCAAAAGTACAAAAATTTTCATTAAAGTTCATGCTTTTTTCATGAATCCTCAATTCGATAAGTTATTTAAAATATCAAATTAGAATCCACATTATGAGATTCAGTAATGCAGACTGTTTGATATAAAAGAAAATAAAATGCTCTCTATGTAAGTTTTAGTAAAATATGTTGCTATTTAAAAGAAAATTAGATATTTTTTTTTCTTTTTATATTTATTTGGTCCACATAATGATCAAAAATGAAGAAGAGAAGGGTGACACTAGGAGTGAAAGGAGGAGGAGGAGGGCTAGGGGGAAAACCTAATCATTAGATTTCAGATGATATCTGCAGGTTATAAAATGACAAACTCGGATCACATGAACATTGTGATATTTGTCACATGCCAGAAACCTTAAACCAAAGTGGAGGAATTTCGGTTCAGAAAGTCTTTTAAAAAGTATGTGATTGGGGAGTGATATTATTTTTAACCTTAAAAATTTTTTCCTGTCCCTCCTCCCAAAAATGGTGTTGAATACTTATGAAACAGTAATTCAATAGTAGAATTCATTTAAAATAATCATGAGGAGAATTATTCTTTCTGATATTGGAGATGAGTGGGCAAAATTTATCAATAACGTATACAAGTAATTTTGAGATAACTAATCTTTATCCCAGTTTTTATCAGGAATTGAAATGCAAACTTTGATGGAATGGAAATTTTTTGGGGGGGAAATTTAAAGTGTAATTAGAACTTTTTTAACAACTGGTCTTAAAATAAAATTCGTATTTAGCAAACAGCATTTCTTACAGGTTTCCAACTAACTTGTTTTATTTTTGTTTTTTAAAGTGAAAACATAAAGCATTCACATTTTTCCGATCAATATCATTTTGCTTAATAATTCTGAATTAGATTTTTAATTTTCTATCAGTTAACTAAAACTAACCAGTCTTTTTCATTATTGATAGAGCATTGACATTTACATGTGTTGCTTATCCAAATTTTAATAAAATTTTTAAAACAGGTTTTGCTTTTCAATAGATTTTTATACAGATGAAACTGTAAACATATGAAAAAAATAAATTGTCATAAGCGAATTTTTTTTTTTTTTTAAAAAAACGATGAAAAACAGAATAATTGTTTTTTAAGTTTTGGTTCTCTTAAATTTAAACAGGAATTTTAACACATGAGTAATTTTGTAACATCCTTTTTTGTTCCTTATTTAAGAATGAAGTTACAAAAAAAAAAAAAAATAATGACATAGACTCCTTATGGAAACATGAAATAATTTTTTTAAACTTTAAAAAAAAAATAAAGAAAAAAATAGTTAAATTAACTGCAAATCGACATTTCCTGTTCAGATAAGAAAAGGCGGAAAGAAATAAAAGCTAATATTCATGACACTGAAAATGTGTTTCCTGAAATGCTTTCTTCCAATCCTTAATACATGGTTTCTATTCACAGACTAACTGTATTATTGTTGCTGGATTTCAAGTTACTTAATTTACTGCAGCCATGCATTTATCCCTCCCCCCCACCCACCCTTTAAAATTGCCTTACTTATTGTAGTGTAATACAGCACTTAATTTTTTTTTTTTTTTTTTTAATTTTTTCTTGCATTCTGGAGAAATGTTATATACTGTGTTCTGTCAGATTAACATTTCAGACATACATATTTTTAGTTTAATATAATTATTTCATTAAATCTATAAATTTTTGAGAAATAAAATTATAGCGTACAAAATTATATTTCAAGATGTTATTCATGAAAATGTTTAGTTTCTTTAAGAAAAAAAAGATTAAGTTCGCCTTTAAAAAACCTAAACAGTATTAAATTTTCACATTATGCTGAATTTGTTCTGGACTTGGTTGCTAAGAGGGAGAGGGGATGTTTCATTGATCATCATCCTTTGAGCTTAAAAGCTTAAAAAAAAAAACCCAACAAAAAAACTATAGATATTATTTCCTGTGCAGGACACATGTTCTATTCTGATTAATAGTCTATCTGTTTATTAATTTTTTTTTCCCGTAATTTTTTTTTTTCTTTACATCCATTCTTTGTTTGTTGCAGTGAGATTCTCTTAACCATGGATCAGTTAATGTTAAGATCAGGGTGATTTGTAATGAAAGCCAATTAGGAATGATTTTTTTTCTTTTTTCCAGAGGAGAAGGAAGGGTATAGAGGTGTGCCAGTTGAGGATAATAGAACATAGTGACAGAAAATTTCCAATGACATCAAGCAAGAGTTAAGCTTTATGGTGTTAATAAGAACTGTCTTACTCTCTTTAAAGTATCAGTATTTGAGATTGCCTTTAGTTTTAATTTTTTTTCTGGGCTAACCTCGGTTCTATTCTCTTAGAAGCATATAAATAAAGTTAGATTCATTACCTTCTTCATTTAGAAAAAGTTCTACTTTCTCTGTTTAAGGTGAGTTTAAGGTGAATGACGTTCTAATTCTGTTCAATAATCCTCCAGGATTGCAAAGTACATAAAGAGGGCTCAGTATTTTGCTTACCAAAGGAGTGAAAATGAATCGTTGATTTTTTTTTTCCCTGTTCGGTACAGAAAAGAGTTTAATGATCCCAAATAGTAAATGATATGCAGCTAAAAAGCTAATGAAACATGCAATAGTTATAAAATATGTTAAAATCCGTTTGTTTTAACTCTTAAGCATTTTTTTTTCTCTTAAATAACTATAAGGTTTATCCTCTTCAAAAAATAAAGTTTATTATTATTATTATTATTATTATTCTGAAAGTGCTTAATAAAAATCTCTTGCCAGCTATACAGTTTCCAGACTTTTATAATAGCCATAAATTTTATCCACTTCTCCAATCAATCTATCCAAATTCAAATTTTTTTATATAACTTATAATTCTTATTATATACCCAGGCTTCGTTAAAATTGGATGAAAGCTAGCAGCCTTTTATTGGTTTAACGGCCATATTCATCATCAAGGATTAACTTTCGAATCAACTTTGAGTGATACTTTTCATGTTCACTATAACAAAATTCTTGGATCAAGTACCGGTATTTTGATTCACTGTTTGATTTGAGGTTGTCCGAGGATTACCTATCGAATCAAGAATTAATGCATGTGCAGTTGGTTGAAACAAGATGAACAACTCTACAGATACTTATGACGATTTAGTATTTGTTCAAGAATCTGATTTGTTTAAGAAGAGTCGACCTTGAGAAATATTTTCCGTTAGAAAAGATGACATAACTTGTTTAGATTCTTATTGTCGCTACAAATTGCATAAAGAATTTGTTTTCATATCGCCTGCCGAGCTATTCATAGCCTTCAATAATGGGATTCAAAAGAAAAAAAAATATCTGCAAGTCATTTTGAACATCAAAATATGCGCATGCCGTCATCGTTTCGTAACCAATCAGATTAAATCTTACAAAGAATCGTGAATTAGTCCGAGAATCACTTAGTCTGAGGTTGGTGAATGCGAAATAGAATCTTGTATGAAGTAATCTTGATATCTCGATTAAGTGATTCTAGATCTAATCCTCAGTTGGTGAATACAGCGTTAAAGATTAATTAACTTGCAATTAAGTGACAAGCTTCAAATCGTAAGCAATTAGTGACAAGATTATTTGTAATAAATAAAAAGACAAAATTGGACTAATAAACATTTACTTTAAATTTTGTTAGGGCTAACGTATTTTGGCTGTCAGCTACTTAATCAAACTAGACTTAACCCCTAGCAACTTACATGTATTATGTTGGTAACAGAAAGTAGAGGTAGCCACCATGGTATGAAAACTCTTTTCTGTTGGATACGAATGCATTTATCCAAGATATTAACAAAATTAACATTTCTATAACAAGTATCAGCTCATACAAAACTTACTAATTCTGTCCTATCTTGTTAAGTCATCATTTAGCTCACAGATCATAATTGAAGTAAACTCTTAATTACAACATTCCTGGTTGATCTAATATCCTACTTAGGGTATTTCCATAAAGTCCACTCAGTCACACACATTCGAGAGTGGGGGCAAAAATCTTGTCTGTAAAATAACTGTCGCTTGTTCAGTGGTCTTACACAGTGTGAGCGATCATGCACGCACAATGCAACTGCACTCTGCGACCGATCTGCTGCTGGTCGACTGTATTCAAAATGGCAGAAGAGAAGAGAGAGTTTCAAGTGTTTGTTTCCCCAATCTGCGATAAGTATTTTTTGGAAAGGAAAGAAGCGAAAGAGCATATTAGGCAGTATGAAGATGATGCAAAAGGTCCTGAAGAAAGTAAAAAAAAAAAAAATGAAGAAAACGAATTAAGTATTTAACGAAACATGAATGAAAATTGGGTTAAATGTGTTTCATATGTCCTAACCATACAAACGAAGTGTTGATTTGTCTACGAAGTGTTGATTTGTGCAAACAACCTTGTGCCACTGGATGGGAACGGGTTGAATTGTACCACGTGATCTTTTTGTGGCCGGCGAACTTTATGGAAACACCCTTAATATTTTCCTTCACTTAGAGCCAGTTACACTCGTCTATGCTGAAATAACCAGTTTCTTGAGGAATAACATATTCTCTAGGGTTTTTGTCTGCAGTTCATGGGTTTCCATGGTGAAACACAACTGAATCAGAAATAATCTTCCCCTTTTGTCAGTTCGAGTGTTATCTGAGGAATCATAACAATTTTAGACTTGAAAGTTCCACTGTAATCAGCAGCTCGTCCAAATCATCCTCATTTCATTATACAGCTTTGGAGGGTCCAAATTTCTCTTGGAGAACTATAGTAAATACAAGGTTGGCAAAGATTTTCCAACATTACAAAATTTTATTACAAAGAAACTATTATAGTTGCAGGGGTTCTACAGATTTTTCTGACAACACATTTGCGAGAACAACCATCAATTCAAGTATACTTGCTGGAGAAGGCTCTTTGCTTTAAACAGCTGGTTCAAACTCATTCTATGTGTCAGTTAGTACACAATCTGCAGCCAGTTTTCAAATTTTTGCGGCCCCTTATCGTTTTGTTTATTTTTGAGAACAACTGAAATTCAATTCATTCTATCGACGATATCTTTCTGAATTTTCAAGATATTTGCTTGGGCTCTTTATAAGATTAGTTCTATATATTTGGCTAATAAATTATGCAATAGACATTTTGGTAATGCTTGCACATGTGCAGTTAAACATTATTTAGTAAAAATTCTCATATTTCATCAAATATTTAATATTTTTATATTCTGATTGCAGGATGTTGTCTCTACTATAGTTTGTCAAGCTTCCTGAAAATGGCATTGAATTGGGTTGAAAATCCTGCATGTTTTAAGCAAAAAACTTACGAAAACATTTTGATTGTTTTAAAGAAACCTTAATATCTCCATGACTGTACGTGCTATTCTCATATAAATGAACACAGATAAGTAAAAGAAGCCTCATAAGCATATGCTACAGCTATAATGCATCCCAAACATTATTTTTTACAGGGTGATTCCAAACATTATTTTCTTTTGTTCAATTCGTTACTGGTCCTCTATTTGCCTTCGGGACAAAACCTTCGATGAAATATATGATGAGTAACATACTCTTTACTCCCCTGAAGTTTCAGGATAATTCGTCAAGTATTTTTCTAAATATTCGACAAAACATCTAAAATCGAAAGTATCCGATTACTTTTGGATAGATAGTGTATTATAGTTTTTTCAATAAGAAAAAAATTCAATAAATTTTTTCACCAATTTCTAATAAGAGTTATAATCCTGAAAAAAAATTTCAAATTAAACCCCTATCATAGATTATGTCAAAATATTTTTTCAGAAGTTTTGGAGTTCTACGCCATATACCAGCTTTCGTAATCATATGCTTCAAAATAAAAACAAACAGGTGGCCTTATGGTTAGTTTGCTATGTTATTGTTCAAGCTCCAGTTCCTGTGCACGTGATTAGCCATTATGATTTCGGGCTGTACATGTATGAAGTGGAGTGAAAGCCTCATAAATATGGCTTCTGTTTATTGATATAAATTTTCACAACTACTAACATTTTTTTTTTTTAGCTACATACTTAATCATAACCACTAATAAGGAAAAGGGGAATAGTTTTATGAGGGCTTTTCCGAAAATTTTTGGACAGAGATCACCATTCGTAGTCTTCAGGAGGTTTGGTGTGAGTTTCATTTTCGAAATAGCTAATGGTACCTTTACATTAGTTTCCAGTGATGCATTAGCTTTCAAACACATATATCAGGCCATTTTCTGAATGACTATGTGAGGTGGTGGGCGTAGCAGCTTTCACTTCCTGCTTAGTCCAGTTGTTTTCTGTGCGAAAAGGTGATTTGAGTAAAAGCCAGTTGTGGTTGAAGAAGTAATGGGTTTCTTATGCAAGTCAACATTTGTTATTTGTGACATCTTAATAGTAGAAAGGTACATATACCGTATAAATGCATGTATTGGTTGGAAAATTTATCCCCGAAAATAGGCCTTAAAAATAGAAGCAAACTAATCTGCAGAGGAATAGATCTCCGATTATGCAGGACAGTAGATCATCATTGGTGTCTGTTTCATAGAAGTGTAACATGAAGGTTTACCAGTAATTGACCAATCAGGAATTATAAAATATACCTACCTGTAATCCAGTTGGTTATTAGCAAAATTCCTATCAAAATTTTGAAATCAAAACGTTAATTTAAGGCAGAAAATTTTACAGTACTGGTAAATTGTTTTACTGTTTTCGCAGCTTCATTTCATAGTCAAGGTAAGAATGCTTTTAACTCCGTGTATTTTCTTCTATTGGACGCCAACGTACAATATTTCTCTCAAGAGAAGGACTTGGTGTACCATACAGATATTACACAGCTTCTACTCAAGCTTGGAGTGCCAGAATACCAACCCAAATATTGGAGGCTGTTCATTGACAGCAGCAAGTGGTCACTGAAATGTATTTTTTTTTTATACACGTATTTAGCGGTTGTTTTTTCTTTTTTATTTTTGGACAGCAACGTATATGCGGGGCATTCATTTGTATATGAAGGGCATTCATTATATATGTATATACGATAGTTGAAACATATAGGAGAATTAAAGTTCTTTATTATTTAACTTTTCCTAGACGATTTCTTAGTATTTAACATTTACACTGTATTTAATAAAATGCAGTAAGCATAGTTATATAATATTGTCATTTTCGCAGGCCTTGGAACAAGTCATTTTTATCACTTTTAGTCACTTATTTTTAAAGGAGTCACTTAAAATTACTTTTTTAAGAAAACTGTCACTAAAATCACTTTATTTTTAGCTAACGAATTTAATTTTCAATTGCAGATTGAAATTTTTGTGATGTAAATAAAAGCACGTGGTAATTTAAAATTTCATTGGCTGACTGAGCCTTATAAGTTCGTGTCCTGGGGCGTAGGTGAAAATGTAGTTCGGAAAAAGCATAGCAATCATAGCAGTAATCGAAGGAATACGTTAAGTTGTTTGGTTTACCTCACCCGCAAGCGTATGCCGATCGCAGTATAAGCACCATGTGTAGGTCTATTATAGCAAACAAGCACCATGTGTAATGAATAGTTAGTTATGACCCATATTCAGAATGAGTGCTCTTGCTCAAACCATTGTTGAGTACAAATTCAATAATATGAAATTTGTATTCAACACTGGTCTTGAGCAAGAGCAAGAGCGCTCATTCTGAATACGGGTGTATGAACCTGTGAGCAAGGAGAACGACACTGATCAAAAGTTGGAAGCTGTTTTTAATGGTAATTTGGAATTTTTTTAAATTAATGTTAATTATTCGGCAGACTACCCTGTATCCATAGTGACAAAATATTAAAAAATGGTTTGTTTTTTAACCGACCCTAATAAATATAATTGTTTAATTTTTGGTTAGGTTAAAAGATAAAAAAATTTGGTAATAAATAAAAAGTCCCCTAATTTTATCGGATGATATAACCTAGCCACTCACGTTCATGCTTTGAATTTACAGTAGGTCCCCTACTTAAGTTTGTTCGTAAGTTGAATTGTTCGTAAGCCCAAAGTATACGGTTTAATTGGATCTGAATCCTGGTTATCGCCCGAGGTTAGAAAGAAAAACGCTATGCAATATTTAGAGTGCTTTGAAACTTATTTTTAATACAATATAAGATTATAAAAAGATTAAATAATTGTAAAGATTATAAAAATTTTAAATAATATAAAACTTTGCTAAGGCTGAACAATTTAAAATTTTGATTTCTCTGAACACACAAAAAAATAACTTTAGAGTTCTTGTTCCAACAATTAACATATAAAACGAACAGCCAGTGTCGACTAAGTTAATTTAGAGTATCAGATGATGTGGAAAATGGTGAAGCTGGCTTGTTGAAAACGGGTGAAATCATAGTCATATTACTGCTCGACATTGATGGCAGAGATTCTTCCTCTTCTCCAACTGTCTTAAAAAATTTGTCCTATGTTGTTTGCATTATGGCTGTGTTCATTTCATCATATATGAGCTTATATGATGACAATGGATCATTTACAGCCGTGGACAAGTTAGAACACCTTTCTAGGTCGGGATCCTGGGAGCCAAACAATTCAAGAGCTTTTTCAATTAGACTAAAGCCCTCTGCCATTACCTTGAGTTTAAATCCTTTAGGTTCTTCTGGTTGGTCTTTAGAAACATCTTAAGTATGCATCTGCGATTCTAATTCCATCAAGCCTGCGTTGCTTAATTCTTGTATATTCTCGCTTAACAACTCAATGAAACCATCTTCTTCCAATTCAGTTTTCAATTTTTTGAAATTAACAAAATTTAAATCGGATTATAAATGTTCGTATCTATGAAAGTTCGTAAGTAGGGGAACTACTGTATTAGGTTAAAAAATAAAATAAGCTTGTGCTGGCAAAAGTAGTCCGATTGCACTGTTCTTAAAAAGATAACAGTTATATACACACATACACTGATTGGAAGAAAGTAATTGGACACTTTCGATTTTAGATGTTTTGTCGAATATCTATAAAAATACTTGACGGATTATCCTGAAATTTCA
>JAHWFO010098272.1:884150-899460 GCA_023313115.1 Rhysida immarginata | reverse complement strand
TCTATATATTCTCTAGCATTAAGGCTTTCATTTCTTTTTTACTTTTGTCTCTCACCACTGATTATGGCTACTTGATGGCCGAAATATGTATCTGGTATTTCATTTCTCCTTGTGGATTAGAGGTGCCCCCTTTTTGGTGGTTCTGTTCCACAGTTTTTGCTTAATTTTTCTTCCGTATAATGCAAGACTATTTTTACAAAAATCTCTGCATGACACTGCAATGGAGTGAAGCAGCAACAGAGTTCAAAAATTGAAGGGGATTTTATGCATCATACAAACTGTCACTGTTTGCCTGCTATTCCTTTTTTAAACCTGTAAGTACATGTGGATAAGGGGCGAATGAGTTTTTCTTGGCCTAGGGGTGCCAGGTACCCTTGCACTGGCTCTGGTGATGCTGTGTGTAGTGTTTAGTGAAGAAATCCTGATCTGGTAATCCATACGGTCTCTACGTTGATGGTACCATGCAAATGCTGTACATCCTTTCATGATAATGGCCTTTTTCAGTCTCACATGGTACCCTGCATGAATTGTTAGAGAATAATTGGAGAAACATGATGAAAACTTTAATGAGTCGCTCTGGCCTCTGAATTCCCCATTTGTCAGTCCAAATGAGATCTGGGACATTTTGGATAAACTGTAAGTATTCTACTATAATGCGATCTCTTGTATAACGTGATCCCACTTTCAGAGCCCAAATAACTGGTCAAAATTTTATCCTCTTGTATAATGTGATCCCCATTATTTGACTTGTCGCAACTTGCAAGATATAATAAATACAAGAATATACAGAAAAGGCTCTATTTTTATGATTTTTAAAATGCATAACCTGGATCTTTACAATTAAAAACCTTCAAAATCCAATTCATTATTGCTTGATTCTTCAAAAAAGTTTCAAAATACAGTTCAGTTTCATAAAGTTATTTAATTTTGAAGAAGACAAAATGATACAGTTACAGTAGTTTACTTGTATTCATATTGTATGTTCATTTTTTGAAATTATTACAGTATCTCACTTCTGGTACTATCTTGGCACTGTAATAGATATTCATTTGAACTTTATAAAACGTTCTTTGACAATTTCAGGAGGTAGAACGTAGTGGCTGTTGAAAACCTTTACTGGTCGAAAATTTATTCCACTTTTTACCTTTAATGTTACAAATTTATTTAATGAGATACCTATATTGTTCAATTATTATCAATAAATGACGGCAAGAAAAGTTATAATAAATGAAACGTAATTGCAGTGACTTTTTCACAAATGGCATCGCCATCTTGTTTTCGAGAATTTATTTATTTATTTGTGAGAATACAAGCTTACTATAGTTCATCCCAGGAAGTTCTGAACAGGTTTGATCATTTCTGGTTTACAGGTCTTAATTGTGAAGTGTTTTATAACATTATTTTACTTTTTTAGTGAAACTATGTTATACTGCAATTTAAATTTAAAAAAAATAAGAATACTCTTAAAGAAAACTTATTTCGTAATGTAACATAAATTATATATGTTTAATTAATTTTATTTTTTTATTTTTATTTTGTTTATGTCATGCATTTTATTTTTATTTTTTATTTTATTTAAAATTGCATTCAATTGAAGCAATTAAATTGAAGTCAATATATCATTAATTTTTTATTCTTTAATAAATAACTTTCACTTCTTTTGCTATTTCTTTTAATGAATTAGAATTAAAAATGAATTGCAATTAAATATTTATTTACTACAAATATTTTAATAAAAATTTAAAAACAATGGTTCTGGCCTCTTTCGTTTATTTGCTGGCCATTAAAATGGCCTTTTAATGAGTTAGTCTTTAACGTAGCACTTGTATCTGTCGTAAATATCGGTATCGTTGAACTACTAAATCTGTACGTTCAATATAAAACTTTCGATTATCGATTTTTCCGTATTTCATACGCAGTTTTTCATGCATGATGACGGCGAAGGAAGAACTTGACCCACGGTATCCAGTCCTCTCTTTAAATTTCGTGAAAACATTTGTAATTGTAGGATAATCTTCTTCTCGGTGTATTTCAGCAGCACATGCCCGTGCAACAGAAAGTTCAAATTCATCCAAGTTTTTAACTTGTGACTCTCTTACCCTCTTCTTCCCAGGTGTCGAAAAAGGTGAAGGGTTTGGCGCGCTTGCTTGCATCTCCGAATTAGGCCTAGTTACATCCTGAACGATTCTTCGAACGGATGTCACCAATACTTGTGCTTTTATCAGGATCCTTATCTTGAAATAGGAAAATACGTTCCACACAATCTCCCTAGCTTGGCTGTGAAGAGTTCATCCTCGAATTCCAACGGTGTTAGGTGTTGTAGATGAACTAGCCATTATGAACGCTGGTCACTGCACGTTGTGAATGGATTGACGCCCACGTAGATAATGAAGAAACCCCATAATTCCTTGCGTGTCGATTGCCTGACATGATTAATCGATATCAACACTAAGCCACACCTACTCCAATTCTCGCTGGATGAACTATAGTCGGTGCATTTTCACTTTTGCATAAGTCACATACGGATGGAGACGAATAATTGAGAAAAAAAGGAAATTAATGTACTGCATATTTACTGCACCAGTATATTAAATATTACATGCTAGTTTTGTTTGAATCGCCCATCCCCCTCCGAGTTAGCTTTTGGTGATGAAAAAGTGGACGGAAAATTCAGAAAATAAGCGAATTAATATACTGTATATACCGCATAATGCACTTTAATATACAAATATATTCAATATTATATGCTAGTTTCATTTGAAGTTCGTAAGACCCCCCCCCCTCCTCCGAGTCGTGGTCGCGCTAATTTTTCCCTCTTGTATAATGCGATCCCACAAATTTAGGTGCTTTTTCATGTCAAAATTTTTCGTATTACAGTAGAATACTTACGATAACTTAAATTCCTATTGACCACATAAGTTCTAAGATCCAGTTGGCTTAAGTAAATTCACTATAAACTGAGCCCCTGAAATTTGTAATTTCACTTACTCATTAGTTTGTAACTAAGCAGGTTGAATGTTTATTGATATTAGCAGTGTTTTTTTAAATTCTTATCACTATTTGCAAAAATGGTTTCTAAGAACCTTGCTTAACATCCAATTGCCTAACTCTGTTTCCCATTATTTCGAACTCCTGGGCATTCCAACCATCTATCAAATTTATATTATTCAACTTTGCCTATTCGTTTACAAAATTATTAACCTTCAATTAATTCTTTCTACTCCTTTTGAAATATGTCATCAACAAAACATTCACTCCTATCCCACCCGATTGTCACACCTGATTAGACTCCCCTTTACCAGAAATAACTACCAACGCCGTTGCATCTCCTTTATCGGCGTCAAATGGTGGGGCAATTTACCTGAACATATCCGATTATCTCCCACAAGTGCAACTTTTAAAAAATTATTGAAATATTTGCTCCTATCTAATAAAATATCTACTAACCCCTACTAAAACTTTTTACAATTTACAATTATCCCTATATATAACCCAACTTCTTTTAAAGACTCTTTATATCTCATACATTTTCCTACCGATACTTAACTACTAACCCCTCATCCATCTTAACTCCATCATGAACTACCATATAAATAACCATTGTTATTTGTTTTCTTTTTTTTTAAAAAAGGATACATAATACCAATCCTTTACTATAAATTAATACTTAAGATCTGTTATACAATTACCCCACCGGAGACCTCACACGTCGGCCAGCTGGCCATACAGGCGCCGGTTAGGGCTCTCTGTAAATCAATTCTAAATAAATTCTAAATTCTAAATTCTAAATTCTATTTTTAATGTGTTTTTTTTTCTCTTTAATCTTTAATGCAGAGTGACTCTATAAAATACTTCATGGATAATTTGAAAAGGATTGGGGTGAAGGTAAGTGCTTCAATTTTTTTTATTTAGAATTGAAAAAAATTTTTTTACAGAAAATATAACTTTAATTAAAACATTGATTCTTATATATTTTATTCAAATTTTAGGACTACATTCCAAACAATCAGGATATTTTGCATGCTAGGAAGGCAACTAAAGGAATCACTGAATTTGTGGTGCCCATCAACAATATTCCTTTTCGTTTTGTTGACGTTGGTGGTCAAAGATCACAGCGTCAAAAATGGTTTCAGTGTTTTGACAGTGTTACTTCAATACTCTTTCTAGTTTCATCCAGTGAATTTGATCAAGTTTTATTAGAAGATAGGTAATTAAAATATTTTTTTAAACTTGTTCATCTATAATTAAGTAATTTACAGTAGATATACATTTGAACCTCGAATCCTGAAAAACTCGATATCTCGAAATTTTTTTATTTCCTTATATTTTCACTATAATTTTAAAGTGATTTTCCATCATTATCTCAAAATATTTTCTGGGAAAACTTTGCTCTGTCGAATTTTGGCTTTGTATGCCAGCAATATGTAAGGCATTTAAAAACATTAGAGTTAAGATATCTTTCTTTATGAGAAATTTTTTGTATGAAAACGAAAAAAATACTTCTATGAGATACACTGAACGACCAATTTATTAGAGAAACCCTGCTGATAATGTGTTGAACCTCCTTTAGCGGCGAGAACTGCCTGAATATGTGCTGGTATGGATTCAACAAGGTGTTGAAACCGTTGCGGAGGAATAGCAGCCCAGGTTGACATCACAACATCCCGTAATTGGTGCAGGTTGGACGGTAGTGTGGGAAGGCGTCGAATGGTTCTCTGCACATCATTCCATAAATGCTCGATCGGGTTGAGATCGGGTGACCGAGCTGGCTACTGAGCCAGATGGAAGTCCGCGTCATGTTCCTCGAACAAGTCCAAGACCATTCGAGCACGGTGACAGGAAGCATTGTCCTGCTGAAACTGTCAGTCACCATCAGGGAACATTCAAGAACGGGTGTACCTGATCGGCAACAATGTTCAGGTAGTGTGTCACATTCAGGGATGTGTCTACGGATATCAGAGGACCCAGTATGTCCCAAGAGAAGACGCCCCAGATGAGCACTCCTCCTCCACCCGCCTGTATGGTTATCTGCTGACAGGATGGGTCCATGGCCTTGTGCTGTTTGCGCCAGATGCGCAGTCTGCCGTCCGCATGATGAAGTAGGAACCGCGATTTGTCGGACCAGGCGACCTTCTTCCACTCATCCAGTGTCCAGTGGCGATGCCGGTGTGCCCATAGCAGGAACGCTTTCCTATTTTGTGGTGACAGCAACGGTACCCTTATTGGCAGCCTGTTGTTAAATCCAGCTCGGTGCAAGGTGTGCCGCACCGTGTGCTCCGAAATGGGTTGGGATGCTCCCTCACTGAACTGCACTGCAATTTGTTGGGATGTTCCCGTCCTGTTGCTGTGGATGATTCGTGCCAGTTGCCGTTGGCCTCGTTCATCCACGGCCCTGTTTCGTCCGGAGTTGTGTTTGTTGGAGGTTGTTTTTAGCATAACTGCCATTCACAGAATACCCTTGACACGGTTGCACGGGAAAACCAGAGGAGGTTCGCGGTTTGCGAAATGCTCAACTGCGCCTGTCGAGCTCCAACGATCATGCCTTGTTCAAAGTCTGTCAAATCCTTGGATTTACCCATATTCAGTCCACTTCTGCTGCTGACTGCAACTTGTGATCCAATGCATCCCTTTTATACACCGCTTCGGCTTGTTCCATTGTTTGGGTGTCACTGGGAGGCTGATCCATTTTCCATAAGAGGTGTCGAATAAATTGGTCGTCCAGTGTATTTGAGCATGCGCAGTTTATGCTTTCACGTGCTACTGGTGCCACTTGTATATGGCATAACTCTCTATTGTATTCACATGCCATTTTATCTCTCCTGCCATCTGCTATTATTTTCTGTTCTCTCCTTATGGGACCATGTAGATTATTACATGTACAGTATATTTAATGCTTTACATGAATTTTTTTTCCTAGTTATATTTAAATTTCAAATTAACGCCGCATATCAATCTCTTATTTAAGCATTTTTTTACATTCTAGTTAAGTTTCATGTTGATAAATGGCAGCACCAAAGATTTATGCACCTACAGATTTTTCACATCTGCGATTTTCATTGCTTTACTTATAATGTTACGCAAGTTTGTTACTTTTGAATGTCACCCAATTTCTCCGAGTATGAAAATCGTGGATGTGAAAATTTTGTCAGCGCAAAAAATGTTTGTATTCGAGTAATGCTGCCACCTGTCAATACAAAACTTAATGAGAATGTTTAAATAAGTTATTGATATGCTACTTTAAATTGAAAGTTAAATATAACAAGAAAAATAAATTCAGTCCTGGATTCACACCTTGTATTAATATTTTTTGTTAAATAATTTTTAGATTGTATCATTATTTTATTAATTAAAAAATAAGAACTCCATTTAATTAAAAGAAATAGAAATAAAAATAAATAATAAAAACAGTTGAATAAATAATCTGTGTTTTGTCCACTTCACCCTTTGTATTTCTCTACTGGGTGACTTTTATTCAATTGTTTTTATTATTTATTTTTATTTCTATTTCTTTCAATTAAAATATTTTATTACAACTCCTACTCTTATATAATTGTATCATTATTTCTTTTTAACTGGAAAATAGGCCTAGGAGGTTTTTTTTTCATGCCATGCCTCCGGATATAAATAAATAAATAAATAGTGAAAAATAGTAAAGAAAATTCCACGGCCTAAACTCGAACCAGGAAATGCCCCGATGCTACCACTAAGCCACTGTGGGCATGGAAGCTGTTGCTAAAAACATATCCTATGAGCATAGGTTACGCGTGGCTCCTTGTTCGCAAGTCAGGACTATCTTTACTATTAAATGGGGAATAATATTAAAAATATAACTGGAAAACAGGCCTAGGAGGATTTTTTTTCATGCCATATCTCCAGATATTAATAAGTAAATAGTGAAAAAAATTGTGAAAAAATTTGTAAATTTGTAAGTATCTATGCATTTGTAACAAATGTTAGGGAGTGATTCTTGGGGAGAAAGAATGTCCTTATGAACATACAGGGTCGGGACACAGTAATATGACCACCTCTCCTCGAACATGGTGGAACGTCCCATGGTATGCAGATGAAAAATCATTGCATATCATTAAAAGATGACAACAGCAGACGTGTAGTAGCATCAGTTTACACAGCAATTGTCGTCGTCGGACCTCCAAAAGGGGATGATCATGTCGGTTACGACGCCTGGCCAAGACCAATCTGTGTGCCACTGTTGAGCAACTGAAACAGCATATGAACAGTGGGACCACTAGGTGTGTCAGCACCAAGACAGTGCAATGATCCCTCAAGGTTGAGGCTCCAGAGCAGGCATATGGTAACAGCACTCATGTTGACAACTGTGTATCGCCGAAAACGCCTCCCAATTCGCAATGGACTATCGCCATTGGACCTTGGCCGAGTGGCAAAGGGTTGCTTTCTCTGACAAGTCGCGGTTTCTGGTGTACAGAGTGGACGGACGATGGAGAATTCGCTGGGAAGCATCTGAGAACAGGCATCCCGACACCATCGTTGGCAGACGACATGCTGGTGGAGGAGGTGTGACTGTTTGGGGGATGTTTTCGTGGTATAGTCTGAGGCCACTGATACTGCTGGAGGGTACACTGAATGCTGTTCATTACCTGACGATCATCGCAGACCAGGTACACCCCTTTATGTCGACAGTGTTTCCTCAGGGTGATGGCACCTTTCAAGAGGACAATGCTCCCTGCCATACAGCCAAAATTGTCCACGACTGGTTCGAGGAACATGAGGATGAATTCAAGCTACTCCCATAGCCATCAAACTCCCCCGGACCTCAACCCATTGAACATTTGTGGGATCATCTCGATCGCCATGTCTGCAAGCTGGACCCTCCACCACGCACGGCGATGGAATTACGGGATGCACTGATCGCCGAATGGTCCCAGATACCTGCAACCACCTTCCGAGGACTTATTGACTCTCTGCCACGTCGACTAGCTGCTGTGCTTGCCGCCAAAGGTGGATATTCCGGATACTAGCAGGTGGTCATATTAATGTGTCTCGACCCTGTATTATTCTGAGGTTATAAAGCTCCAACTCAATCATCCAATCTCTTGTTATCTATTTCTACTTACTTCCAACAGTAATCCATGCTTTCTGAGTAAATTGATTGAAGTGGCATATGCTCTTATTGAACTGGACACTTGGTTGCTGACCTGCACAAACAATTGTTTCAATTAATTTGTACAAGGATGTATGTCCTACAAAACATTATTACTGAGTTACATGGAAAGTGTTAAACAGTGTTATAGGATGTATATTGGCTCAAAGGAGATGCTCAGAGTGTCCACCATGAGCAGCAATCCATGCATGGCAACACCTCAACATTGACTGGCGAGAATATAAAAAGATGTTCAAATAAGTTATTGATGTGGTTTCCTCATTTAAATACAATGAGGAAAAAAAAATTCAGTCCCGGAACTTTTTAATTACACCTTGTATTAATATTTTTTATTAAATAACTTTTAGAGTGCATCATATCTTCTTTATAACTAGAAAAAGATAATTGTGTCATGTTGAACAGCTACACAGGTGTTATATTGATATTGCTAACCAGAGTAGCATACACCATACTTTTCATGTATCTCCACGGATTAAGGTCAGGAGACCAGGTAGGCCAATGCACAGGACTTTGACACCCAATCCACCATTGTGGGAAGGCGTCATCCAAACATATTCCTGTACACGTCATGCTGATGACGTGAATGAAAACACATGACATCTGTGTACATAACTCGGTAACAATGCTTTGTAGGACACAATTTCTTTGGGATATTCTTTCTTGTTTTGATCTCAGGACTCACTCCCCTCCCCTCCCCTCCCGACGTTGTTTTAGATAATTTTAAAATTAATGATGCCAGAACAGTGTCTTTCCTAAAAAAATTTAAAATTGTTTTATAAAAATTTCTAATTCATTTTATTAATTTTGTATTTCTAGGTGTACCAATCGATTGGAAGAATCGTGTAAAATATTTGAAACAATAGTCAACCATAGGTGTTTTTATGAAGTTTCTGTTATTCTTTTTCTTAACAAAACAGACTTGCTGACATTGAAATTGAGAAAGAATGATATCAATATATCTCATTATTTTCCTCAGTTTAAAGGAGATCCTCATGATCTTCCAACAGTACAAGCATTCCTATTAAACATGTTTGAGTCAGTAAGGAGAGATCGCAGGAAAAACCTCTTCCACCATTTCACAACTGCTGTAGATACTGAAAATATTAAAGTAGTGTTCAATGCTGTGCGTGACACGATTCTTCAGAACAACTTAAAGCAATTGATGCTACAGTGAACATTTAGCTTATTAGTTTGAATGTGAAATTCTGATTTTATTATATTAAAAAAATATATATATATAAAAAATCTGCTTCATTCCATCAGATAGGAATTTGTAATTTTTGTGAGAAAAAAAAAGAAAAAAAATTCCTTTAGCATGAGAAGACTTTTAAAGACATTTTTTCTCTATGCCTCTTCCCCCTTAACAGTTCTTGCATTTATAAACGATTTCCATCACTGAATTTGGAGTGAAATATTTTGTTTACCGGTATATCAGAGTCTAAAAAAGAATCCTTAAGTGTCCATAAAAGGCTAAAATGGATATTTCATATTCCTTCTTTGATAAAAAACAAAACAAAACAATACAGAACTTATGTATTAAGATGAAGCTTGCCCTCCATTATATGATACTAACATAAGTTCCATAGTATCACATAACAACAGAACTACTTCAGTTAGAAAGATTGTTTGCCTTTGTATTCTTTTTTTTTTTTTTTTTTTTTTTTTTTTTTTGTTATTTTTATTTTTCAATATTACTTCAGGTGTACATATTTGTTTTTTATTTACTTCAGAAATGTTGTGATTGCCCTTAGGGAGAAAGATACAACGAACTGAAAACATTTGTTTGTAAAGTGTATAAATGCACTAAACAATACCAATTATAAATGAGAAGACTATGTAAGCCTCTTTCTTTTATATTTTTTGAAATGCAAAAGGTTTCTGTAATGGATGCTACTTTTTCCAAAAACAAAAGAAACTATTATTGGTGCAATTATTGAATTTTTGAAAAATTGTTTGAAATCTCTCTACAATATGATGAAAAATCTCAACTAGGGCCTCTGCCTCTAAACTCCTGTCAAAAATCTTGAAGAAAGCTGTTTATCATTTTTGCCTGTAGTTTACATGCAAATCTCGAACACAAAACCATTAACATCTTTAATCATTATCGGAGATTTAGTGTTTTTTACTGTTACGTTTCATTACTGAGACTGCTCATCGAACAACCATAACTTTACTTAAGAATGAAAAGCAGCTTATTTTGTCAAATATTTTTTCACAGAACCTTTGTTTATAATACTTTTCAGCAACTTATGTAAAATAATTATAGAATTTGTTAACTTATTGTAAAAGTTAAGAGAGATATATATATATATAAGTAAGAAAGTATTTTTAATATGTTAATTTTTTGTACATATTTATATATACATATATATATATATTTAAAAGAAAGTGTTCTTTACAATTTTCTTTGACGAATTTGAAAGATTTTAATGTTGTATGTTGCACTGATGTTTTTTGCTAAATTAAACGGGGGGGTCAAAATGATAGAAATTCAGCATTTGTGGATCTTCCTACAGGGTATTTTAAAAGGACAACGGATAGAGTCAAAGGGGTAAGGAGTTTACAAGACGGAATTAAATGGGGTGCATTTGAAGCATGTGAATGAATTTGCAAATATGGAATATATGTTTGAGAGAGAAGGTGATAGTGCTGGTGAGATAAAAGAAATGAATGAAAGTTGGGATGCTTTAGTAAAATGTGTGTGGTATGAAAGTTGATGTATGCAAGCGATTTGTTGATAGGGCATGAAATGCATAGGAAACATTTTGAGTGCAATTGAGAATGTGAAACTTTTGAGCAGGATGGCTGTACAGAATAGATTGGCCCGTGTTTTATAATACAAAAATAGAGAAAATATTGTAATGCAGTTTGTAGGCTATTGTAATATAAAAAGATTTGTACATATATGGAATGAACGAATTAATGATATATGTAGGTCTTAAGTTTGGGAGAAGATTAAATGGATGAGTATTTCAGAATATATGTTTTTTGCGAGTCTAGAAAAAAGATAATCTTGGGGGAAATGGGGTAATGTATGGATTTGAATGTTTGGTGCAGTTTTATTGAGATCATTTAGCCGAACGTCTGTCTTTCAGTGTGCTGCATATTTTCTTGGGAGGTATAGCACAATGATGATAATGATTAATGTTTTGTGGTGAAATTTCAATCTTCAACGACAACAGATTTTTTATATCGAGATTTGAACTTCCTCTTTTTTGTCATCTGGAGAACTTTTAGGTACACTCATAAAACTTTTTTAATCTTTGTTTGTAAACACTGTGCATTTCTTTCCATGCTTATTAGCACCTAATGGTGGATCAAATTTTTCTTTCATGAACTACTTACATCAAGAGCCGAATATACATGGTCATTAAATGAAAGGGAAAATGTACTTCATGCTCGTTTTGATAATAAACTATCAGCAACTGAAATTTTTAAAGTGGTGCTATTTATTTATTTTTTTTTTTGTTTCCTCCCAACTTTGAGGAACAGAATTGACCACCTTATGAATGAACCACTACTAGAGGTACCTTAATTATTTTCCAATTAAAAAAAAAAAAAAGTAATTTTTAATTGGTATTTATCAGGTGATATCAATTTTTTTTTTTTTTTTTCCATTTCAATTTGCACTTTTGCAATGGAGGCTTTACTATATGTTGGTGCTTATATTTTAAATTATAGGAATTTATTTTCTTGTAGATATTTATTAGTGGAATTATGGTGTGTTTTAAAGTTATGTGACTCCTCTTCTGCATTTTTAAATTATTTTTTCCAGTTTATGCAAAATATATTTTTTCTTTATATTTGATTTTTTATTATCATTTTTATTTCATTTGACTTTACGGATGTTATATATCTTAATTAAATTTAAAAGAAATTCAAGTATGGCATCATCCAGTCTTAATTAAATATTGGTGAATTGCCTATTCCATTGTCTTATCATTTACACCCCCCCCCATTTAAAAAAAAAAAAAAAAATTACCAGCTTTGTTGTGACTTAATGGTTTATTGTTTAAGAAAATTTTTAATTTTAATGCTTTGGCCACTTTAACTTTTTTTAAATGTTTGCTGATAAGTACAGAAAAAAATAAGATTACTTGATATTTGAAAATTTTGATAAATGCTCTAAAGTTTGAATCAGATATTTGTAATTGTCATATAAAATCTCAATGCAATGTCGGTGTGGTTGGTATACAAAGTGTTTGTACACCAAATTATGCATTGCTTGGCCTGAAGTGTACAGTGAATTCATTAATTTTTAAATTTCGTTTTTCAAAATACTTAATCTCTTGATCTGTTTCAGAGATTATTACAAAGCTTTAAGAAGAAACCTTTTTAATTTCCCCGCCCCCCCCCCATTTTAAATCTTCAGTACAGTATTTTTATTTATAAATATCCTCCAAAGATTCATAGACCACTATTACAACTGAGAAAAAAAAATAATGGAGTGACGATTTTTCTTAACACACAAAAACATTTTAATGCCAAAATTTTTATAAGCTGGTCGAAAACTTTTTCATTGTGCCAACAGAGTTTCGTGCAATTTTTGGCTGAGGTTTATTAGTATTGTAGTTGCTGTGGGGGCTTGCTTAAGAAGTAAGCAATATATATATATTTTTTTTTGTAATTTTATAATTCTGTTAATATTTCATTTGAAACAATACATTACATCTCTTCCATAAATTTAAGCATAATGTCATTTTATAAATGTAATATTTTTTTCATTAAAGATGTCGAATGTTTTTAATTTGCATGAGTAAAATTTTATCAATGTTCAATCTGTATTTTTATAATTATTATATGGAAATATTTGTTGTAAATTTTTCACACTAATTAAAAATAGCTATACCTAAGGTAATTTGCTTATAATTTCTAGAATGTTGCTCAGGAAAGTATTATTGTAAATATTGCATATAAGATGTTTTCTTTTTTTTTTTTTTCCCTCTCCTCTTTTTGAAGAAAATACTGAGGCAGATTTAAATATTTTGTATTGATAAAATGTTTCATTAAATAAGTGACAATCACAGGTACATTAAACAGTTAAAGCAGTTTATGGTTTAAACCACTTCCAAAGGAAGAGAAAACCAAATGTTTCTACTGACTTTAAGTACCATGTTCTTCTGAGTTCCGGAAGCACATGATAATATTTCTGGCTATTATTTACTTCAGCATTTTTTTTTTTAATTCTTCCAGAGTTTCGAAACCCCTGCCAAAAAAGAAACTAAATGTATAAAAATTTGAAGCTTAAAGTTTTACTGTTGTACAACAACCTGAATAAATTTTTATCTAGCAAATATTTCTTTTCTTGATATAATTTACAACATAAAATGAACTCAAGGCAACAGTTTCCAATATATTTATCAGTGAAAACTTTGTAAAAATTAAAACTTAAATTTTATTCAACTGTTTTTATTAGTTATGTTGGGAATTTAAGATTAATTTTGAAAGGATGCTGAATTCCTCTTTAAATGTTATAAACAGTACCTAACTTCTTAAGCAATTAGGCATTGAATAATTCAGTTTCTTTTACTTTTCTAATAAATTATCTATTTCCATATGTTAAAAAAAATATACAGGGTGGCTAAAAAAAAACTTTGAGAGCTGATGACAGTTTTATTAAAGAACAGATTATAATATTTTAACATGTTCATATTGAAATAATGCGGAAATGTCTTTCCAATTATAAAACATGCAAATAATGGATTTACATTTTTCATTGGAAAACCTGCTGGATATGGCTACCTTTCTCTTCTGTCAACAAATTTAAGCAATTAACGATATTGAAAACTGCAGATTGCAATGTTGACTGTGAGATTTGAGCTATCTCTCTTCTGATGGAGTCTTTCAGGTCACAGAGTTGTTGGTCTGGTAAGATAAACCATGCTTATTAGAAATCCCCATAACCAATAGTCACAGGAATCGAGGAAGCCACACTTGGAACATTTCGTCCAATCAATCTGTCTTCAGTAAAAACAGAACGAAATATTTTACAGGGATGGTTATGCGTGGAGGTGCACCATCATGTTGGAATGTTATGTTTCCCAATATGCCCCGTTGCCTCATTTAAGGAATGACATGATCCTGTGATTGCCACTGTTACCAAAACACCATTATTCTGTTCTTCAAAGAAAATCTGTCCAATGTGCATGGATCAAAGTTGCAACCATTTCTGTGCTTAGCTACACATTCTAGCAGCCAAAAAATCTATTTATAAATTAATTTGCATGTTTTAGGATTGGAAACATCTCTGCATTATGCCAATATGAACATGTTAAGATATCATTATAGTATATTCATTAATAATACAGTACAGTTATGAGCTCTCAAAGTGACTAGGTTTTTTTTGGGCCACCCTGTAATTTCTTTTGAAAGTGTTACATCAGACTTTCTTCTGTCCATCAAAACCACATTTGAATATAGCATACACTGTAGAGGGTGTTTCTGAATGGTCTGTACAAACTTTCAGGCTGTTCCAGCAATAAAACAAACAGAAAATGTCATAGGGTCAAAAATGCTGCTTTCTAGAGTTATATCGGTTTGAAGGTGTCCTGCATTAGACAAAATTAATGTTAAAGCAAATAGGAGTTGCAAACAGATTTATTTCTATGGTATAAAAGACACACCACTTGAAATTGGCAATTTTAATGGCCTAGAGAACGTGGCAGCAGACATGGATACACTTTGTAATAGGCCTTGTAGGTATAAAGTTAAAAATAAATTCCAATTGCCCACGAAGAAGTTTATTCTTTATGGGTCAGATCTTAATAAAACTGGTTTTAATTACTCAATTGTTTACGACATTAAATGTGTTGTAGTGATATTTTTATTTATTTATTTACTCCTTTTCCTTCACCCATGATGATTTTAACTCTATCCCGAATATTTAGGAAAAAATTAATTGTTATAATAGTTGTACTATAGTTTAGGTTGTATATCGATTTTTTTGAAGTATGACTCGTAGGATATTTTGTTATACATTGGTCTGCTAACAAAAAAAGCTCAGTAGAAAGAGTTGAAATGACATTTTCTTGACCTCAAGAATACTTTAGAAAAATTAAAAATAAATCTTCATAGAAATTAAAAAATAAAAACAAATAAAAATATAAATTTTATAAATATTAAAAACAACTATCGAGGCATCTCTTTGCTCAGCATTCCTGGGAAAGTGTA
>JAHWFO010098272.1:866920-877143 GCA_023313115.1 Rhysida immarginata | reverse complement strand
ATTATATTCCGAAAATTACGGTAACTTCATTTATTTTTAATTTAATTTCTAAATTTAAATTCCTGAACATATCTACCAAAATGTAGTGGAGTCTTCCTCGGAGAGTAAAACAAAGGGAAGTTCAACACCATATTAATTTTCTTTAAATCATTGCAGTGCAAAAGTGTGCCTGAAAATGTTTGATCAAATAGTGTGAAAAGCAATACTCCTTAAGGTTTCCATATCTCCCATTCTATTAAAGAATGCCATGATTTAGGTTGTTAGTCATATACAGCGCTCCCTCTGCATAAAGGCACTCTACATGACGGCAAATTTATAATGACAACTACATATAATGTATGTTTTTTTCCGGAAAATAAAAACTTTGTTATATGGAATTGCAGTTATAAATTTGCCATTATGCAGAGGGAGCATTGTATACCAATTATCTGTTTTCCTGTTAATAATCCTGTTTGGCATGTATTCTTCATCTGTGTATTGAGTGATGTATGATTCTTTCTGTGTTCCCAAATTAGTTCTTTAAGAAGCCAAATTCTGCATGTTCTCTGGAAGATCAAATGATAATGCATTACGCTATAGGTTAAACAATGAGAACACCTGGTGCAATTGCTATACAATTGAAACTGCTAGAGTTTCAATAGTCTGGTCCACCTGCCCCACAGCGAT
The DNA here is from genome assembly GCA_023313115.1 of Rhysida immarginata. NCBI lineage: Eukaryota > Metazoa > Arthropoda > Chilopoda > Scolopendromorpha > Scolopendridae > Rhysida > Rhysida immarginata. The sequence continues at coordinate 876,477 of JAHWFO010098272.1, read as the reverse complement.
TAGTTGGACCACCTGCCCCACAATCTCAAAAGGACAACTAGGTTGGTCTTCAGCAACTTTATCTCATTTTTGAGAAAATTTATTTACTGCTTTACACTACAAACATTTCTTTCAGTGAACAAAAAAAGCTTTTTTAGAATACCTTACAGAAAACAAACAACAACATGCTATTCTTTTAGCCATACATTCCACAGGCTTAGTTGCTATTTTGAATCCAACCCAAGCTGGATGTGAGGCACTATGTAACATGGATTGTGTTACAGCCTAATGACATCATGAGAAATTACTATACCGTTTTTCATAAACTAAGCACCCCGTCAAAACAAATTTTAGTAACGATTAAAGACTTATTAACCTGTGTCTTCGTGTCTAATTTCGTATACGAATATTGCATAGAGCGCCATTCCATGCTGGTGGTGACCTTTTGAACTAATTTTTTTTTTGATGGGTATGAACTTCCCATGCCCTCTTGTATAATATCACCAAGTATTATAGCTTTTGGTGGAGTAGTTATTTTTATGGCAATGTCAAAATGTAACTTTTATTATAAAGACCCTGTATTATAAAAGAAAAACAAAAGACAAAGTGAACTATTCCGGTTATTGTGCATGCGTAGTAGTGAAGATCGATGGCAGCAATGTTGATTTCACTTGATCCATGGCAAAAAAGTAGCCACATACGATTTGCACATCAGCCAATCATCACTGCCTGCCATGCAACAATTCAAAGGGTGTGTGACATGGTTTGCACAATTAAATGAAAAAGGCTAAAATTTTCTTATCAGTTATTTCATAATTAACATAATTATTTGTGATCTGTTTAGCGACTTCCCTTGCACATTTGTAGTATTCAAAGACATGTAAATAAACCACGCAACTAACGATTGTCAAGATCTTTTATTATCTTTAATTGACCGACAATAATGGTTTTTTTTTTTTTTTTTTTTTTTTTTTTTTGGAATAGTTAAATAAAATTCATATGAATAAAGGGAAAAATAGCTTTTTAGTTTTCTCTTAAATATATTTAATATTTTTCAGTATCATTTGCAACATTCACCTGATCAGTCGACAAGGCGAATTTAATCTCTTTGCTCCAACAAAGTTTTGGCTTATTTCTTGAACATTTAAATTCAGTTCTCCTTAAATCATACTGATTTGGATGTTACAAAAATAATTTTAACTTAAGAGAGGTTTTACAATAAAAGAAATTTGTCACTTGTACAGGTTTTTTTTTTCCTTTTTTTTTGTTTTTTTTTTTTTTTTGTTTTTTTTTTTTTTGTATTTTTAAAAAATATCTTACAAAAAACAGCTATATATTATTACACCAAAGATTTATTCGTTTCATTCTTTCTTTTTTTTTGTAAAGTAATTATGCTTATTAAATTTAAATAATCATAATTTAAAACTAAAATACATATTTGTACAGTTTCAGTAAAAATAAGTAAGAAATAAATAAATAAATAAATAAGTAAATAAATAAATAAATAAATAAGTAAATACATAAATAAAAAAGTAGAATATATTAATTAAATGAATAAATAGACGCGAACATATTTGAATTTTAGTTCTAATAATATTCTCTCAAAATATTTGCACCCATTACAAAATCAGTCAATCACCCAATCACATGCTCATATGAAAAGGACCAAATTACTCCCAACACCCTCCCTCCCCCCGACCCTACATCACTTGCGGTATTTAAGAAAATAGAAGCACCTTTTTTTAATAGTGTTTTTAATTTAATGAAGGTTAAAATTTAATTTTTAATTTTATCAATAGATCATTAATTTTTTTTTCTCTTTATTAGACGAGTTATAGGATAATTATTATATGATTAATACTGACTACTCTTGATGCCTATAACAGTAACTGATATTAAAAAGTGTAAAAATTTCAAACCAAAAAAAAATATTAAAGAAAACAAAAAAGTATATATTTGCATAGAAATTTGACATTAAAATAAATTTACACATATAAGTACATTTCAGAAAATAATTTGGTTGTTGCATAACGTTTGACTAAATATTTATAACCTATTGACAATATTTGTCAACACTGGTAAAACTATCACATAAAAAACTCGAAATGAATAAGTCTGACTCAAAAATATGAACAGCCAAACATAGTAAAAAAAAAAAAAAATTATAAAATAAAATGAGTCAAAAATATCACAAGAAGATTTTTAAATTAAACTGTACAACAGGAAAATATATATATATTTATATATATGTATATTTATATATCTCTATTTGCATTTTTCTTTTCTTTTTATACAAAAGAAACAATATACTACTAACTAGATGGCTGAAATATGCCTACTGAGGCCAAGATGTCCTTGAAGTGAGTAATGGATTTGCGCAACGTCAAGCAAAAACCTTTGGATGCAGGAATCAAAGGAAATTCAGGCAGTGGGACATCAGTCACGGACTTAACAACTATCAAAGAGAGAAAGGAAAGGATAAGGGGAAGTGAAAACTTACGTTAACATGATGTTTGACATGATTAATATTAGGTTCATGTACAGAGTGCTTCAATGGGTCTCGCTAACCTGTTAGTTGAATAATTGTCAACAGGCAGATCTAGGAAACCTATTTTCGGAGTCTGATTATTTTCTTCAAAAAAATTTCTTTGCAACAAAATGGACCGATATTCAATTGAAAACAGCATTTCTTCAGTAAAAACTTATCTTTGTGACTAGAAATCTCATGAAATTCCCAGAAAGTGAATTGTGTGCCTGTGTGTGCCTTTAAAAATAAGCCATGTCAAGCATGTTAAGAGAATTAATTGCAAAGTTTGAATGAACAGGTTCAGTGGCTGATACAAAAGGGCATGGAAAGATGCCCGATAACATCTCATTGCCAACATTATAATGGAAGAAGAGCCATCAACATTAACTCGACACTTAGCTCAAGAAATTTACATCAGCCCAGCCACAGCATGGAGTATAGCTCGCAAAGATCTTCAAACTGAAGGTAATAAAGTAACTGAAGAAAATCTTCAAATATGTCGCAATAAACAGAAAAGAGAAGGAAAAATTTTGTCTGTTGAATTTGAAATAAAAAAACCTTTTCTGTTCTAACGATATTCCATTTTTTTTATTATTGAGACCCTGTGAAGCATCATGTATATTAAATGCCAGGTTTGCTAGTGAAGCACATTTAAATTCTAACATGAAACTTACCTGAAAAATATCAAAATGAGTATTTTTTTTTTTTTTTGCCAATCTGGAATTAAAGTAATCATGATTTTTTTTTTTTTTTTGGTTTGTTTTCTATACATAACTCACTACTTCTGGCCATAATGAATTCCTTTAAATATTTTTCCTCTGCAAAAACATGGGTGATCTCTTACAGACAGGTCCAGTGAACATTGTTTGGTAATGAAGAGTCAATTTTGTAATTTCCACATTATTTTAAGGGAACAAAATACAGGGCTGTGTTGTCATGAAATAAAAGGGCATCCAATAAACACTGGCAAAAGGAAGCTACCTTTTGGCAAATATTGTATGCAATTTTTGCAATTCTAGATCTTTTACATCATTTAAGCCTGTTTCACATTAAACATCTCTGCAGCGAGCGACCGACCGATCGTTATTTTTTGACGTCACGCGATGTGTCCATTCACATACACGTGAGCGACGAAAGTTCAACCAGTTGATCTTTTGTTGCACCGCTTCAATAGTATCACGTGAAAAGAACCAATCACAGCATTTCATCCAGAATTCAAAGCGCTTTAAAACGAGGAGCGTGGTTGTGTTGGGATCTGCCATTGTGATTTCAACCACTGCGCATTTCCTGCGCAAGGAGGCGAGCGAGCGATACGTTGAGCAATGTGAAAAGGTGCAGCGACTAGTCGTGACGATTGAGCGACTCGATGACGGGAGATCGCTCGCTTGCTCGCTAGCCCCGTGATGGTAATGTGATATAGTTTTAGGAATAGGCACTGGACAGTAATATTATTTAGGATGTTTGTTTATGTCAAGATAGCTGTATAAAATCCAATTATTCATAGGAATTAGGCACTACTAAAAAAAAAAAAATAATAATAATAAAGCTGTGACTAATCCTTACAAGATGACAAGAAATTTAATTTTGGCCCATTCAACACAACTTTAAAATGCACACTTTGGGGAAATAATTCTATGTTAATAACAGAAGACTTCATGCTTTTAATTGAACATGAAACTCATGACATCAAATGCTTAACTGCTTTCCAGCACTGGCCATTATCATTTGCTAAAATGTAACTAATTACCTAAAACTGTGGAACTAATTTCATACAGAACTACCTCAATATTATTTGTCCATAATACTGTCAACACCCACTAGAAGTCCGAGCTAAGCTAAAAATTAGCTTGCCATATAACTAATATTCATAATGCAAAAGACTTGTATTACTATACAATGCAATAAAGCACATATCTTTTATTGCTTTAAGACTTCCGTGTGTGCTTTGTTATACAGGGTGGGCCGTAAGTCGCACGCCAAAGAATTACGTGAAGTGTGATGTGAAACAATGTAAAATCAGCAAATGTACCAGCAACGTGTTTCTTAGTTCATTGGTTAAGCTTGGTTTTAATAAAATAACGTTTATTATTATCAGAATTGTTTTAAATGCTTTGGTGCGCGACTTACGGCCCACCCTGTATTACTAATAACTCCCTTGCAAGCAAGTAAACTTCTGAAGCCCTAAAATTTTAAAAACATTTAATATTGTTCGCTTTGACCATAGAGAAGCAGTCAAAGTAAGAACAACTATAAAATAACATTAAAGCATATACCTTCACCATGGAGTTCTTTAAACACAGTTGGGGTCGTTGGAGAGTAAGGATGGGCACTGTTATAACTCTCCGAAATTTCTAGCCACTTTTCTAGCCTCCTAATAAGCCTATGGAACAAGAAAAAAAAAAAAAAAAAATTAAACTGTAAAAAGAATATTACATGAGAAAATAAATAAAGTTTTAGCTCAACCGTATAGCTAAATAAAGGAACATAGGACAACCATTTCAGTGGATGGTTTAATGTTTTTGGATGCCTTTAGGCTAAGTTAGGTTAGGCTAGGTTTATGCCAATATGAACATGTTAAAATATCATTAAAATCTGTTCATTAATAAAACCGTTATCAGACTCAAAGTGAGTAATTTTTTTTTGGCCACCCTGTATTTTACCAATAAACTAGGGGTCGGAAATGAATCCTTAATATATAAAAAAATTGTGAAACATCATATATACAATGAATGAGACTTCATCATAATATTGTCTCTCTCATTAATGTATTTCCAGAAAACAGAAATTAGACAACTTGATACTGATGGTCACAATGTTTTTAATAACCAATTACTACATGTTTGTAAAATTACAAAAGGTGTTCAAATTGTTGACCATGAGCCCAACAACTTATCTTTAGATTTCTTCTTCTTGGGTCATCTGAAGAATGTAGTGTATGACACTCCTGTGTATTTGGTAGAGGAGCTGGTAGCACAAATTGTGGCTGCAAGTGATCATGTAAGAGAGACTGCAAGGACTTTGTCCGTGTGATAAATTCAATGACAAGACGCTGTGAGGCATGCATTGCTGCTCATGGTCAAAATCTGAACACCTTTTATATTTTTACGAGTGAAAGGAAAACGTCTTTCCAAACTATACAAGGTCTGTTCAAATTGTAATGCACCACAATTTATTTCTCTGAAAGTATGGAAGACAAACTTAGCAACTATGGTATCACATTGTTACAACTGTCAGTTCTGCTAACTAACTATTCCTTTTTTTTTTTGGCTTTATGCCAGTTTCCGGAAGAGTGGAAGAGCATGATAAAACTAATTTTGCAATCGCTTCACGAGTTACAGACTGCTGTGGGGCCTCGTATTGTCTTCAGTTATTGTAGCATAGCAACATAGGCATCCGAGTTAATGCAAAACTTAAAACTAAGAAAAAACTTTCACCACAACAATAATAGACTAAAAATATACAACCTGATACTGTAAATATACAGTATTATTTTTCATGTTCTTTTCAGTATCAGGTTGTATATTTTCAATCTATTATCATTGTGGTGAAAGAGTTTTTTCTTAGTTTTAAGTTTTGCATTACAATTATCCACATTCGTCTTTATTATTATCTATCTGAGTTCATGGTAAAGATCCTTTAGCCATCGCATCCAACAAAATAACACCTTGGATGTCCCAAAAAACTGATCATGATCGTGCCTGTGAACAGAACCAATTTGATCTTTTTCTTCTGTGGTGCCTTTCCAATGATTGAGACAAAGTGGTGAAACTTTGTTTTGGGCTCGAAGTGGTGAACCCACGTCTCATAGCAGTGATATTACATGGTAAGAAGTCACCCCCTTAATATTCTAGCTGTAGTGACAGTTCAGACATCGTGGTTTTCCTTGCTTCTTTTTGGTCGTGCACAAGCTCTTTGGGGGTCCATTTTGCATGCACTTTGGAATACCCAAGTTCATCACTGATGTGGTGAATACACCCTATGCTGATGGCCAAGTTTTCACTCAGCTGTCTGACTAATGCTTAGTTTCTCCCAAATCAGTTCATAAATGCTCTGCTTCATAAATGGAGTCACAGCTGTGGAGGGGCAACCGCTCTATACCCAGTTGGCAATATCAGCCATTCCACCCACATACTTTACTAGTTTTGCCTTCGACTAACGGTACTTTGGCCGATAGTGGCAGTCCTGTACACATACACAACAGCTTACTAATATTTATACACTTTTTCCATCAAAAATAAGAAATTCGACCACAGCATGCTGCCTGTATCACTGCCTGCATCACTGACATCCACCATTTTTAACTCTCATAATGACCCACAACAGAGTGAAGGTTCAAACTAGGATTACTCAAAATATCAGCGTAGCATTGTTCGTGTCATAAAAATAAGTTGTGGTGCATTACTTTCTTGAATGCTCCTTGTACATTTCAGTAATTGCACTAAGAGCCCTTCCTCTAGAATAATTATTGGGAATTTATTATAATTTTTTGATAAAATTACCTATCACCTAATAACTTTATTACTACAAAGGAAGTGAAAACTTCTAATCCACAATAACTAATGAGAAAAAGAATATAAGATAGAATTGTCTATTTTATCTTAGCATGATGTAAACTTGTCTGTGCGATAAACATCATAGTTCAAACTCAGCCCATCACAAAGCACTAACCTCAATCTGCCAGCATATGAAATCTTAATACCGTGTATCAAAAGTTCCCGAACGCAGGAGATGACTTTCCCTGCATAACGTACTGTTGTGCAGGTATGCTGAAGGGCTGGTAGACAGGAGCCACTGTCTCTCAACCTCTTTTCTTCAATTAATGGATGCTCCCTGTTGTTACGAATCCCGCTATTTATTTTACATAAATGCAAATACGCGAATATGACAGTGAAATAAAAGGTTAAAATAAAAAAAAAAAAAAAAATAGAAGGTTTATTTATAAAACCTACAATATACATTATTAAGCTTATACCGGTACAGTAACAGTTTAAAAAGAGTTTATTACGTGAAAACAAAAAAATAAATACAGTATGCAAGAATGAGCAGAGATGGTTCTCCTTTGGTGTAACCTACATGTACCGTTTCCTTTGGGAATGTAAAAATAAACACATTTGAGAAATTTTGCCACTATGTAAAACTGATTTTATGTAATTTCTTTCTGCACATGGTTTATTTTAGTGGTTGGCCGAACATTACTCCTGCTGTCATAGGTTAGGCTTTCCCTACATACAGAAGGGGCAGTTCGGGAACTTTTGAAACACATGGTATTAGGAAAGGCACTAACTCATAGTTTGAAAAGCAAAATTTTTGATTTCAATAGATTTATATTTCCAAACTTAAGTATATATTCTTAAAGGTTAAAGAATATATTACCAGTATCTAATATAAATTGCAGATAAAAAAAGAAGCTGAATTAGGTGACCTGGAATAGAGGCTACAAGTTAATCCTCACGTAACTCATGGCAATGCCTTGTATCATAAGCAATGCCGACGGGTGCTTCTCCTTATGTGCTGCAGTTTTCAACTAAACAAAACGGTAATATAAACTTTGTATATGATCATTATGCATCAATTGCCCGGAAATTCCTATTCCCGTGCCGACCAGCATTAACCATTTTGAGAGACTTCTGTAAACCTTTAACCAAATTGTGGTTATAGGACAGAGACCTTCAATCTTTCTTGGTATTGGTCAAACTGGTGGAGGCCTTGATAAAATTTTTAAATTTGCATTTTCTTAAAAGTTTAGCAACCAAGTCCTCTTTGAAGCCGTTTGAGATTGCAGTCTTATTATGGTGGTATTGTCATACCAAGATATAGCGTATGCAATGCATGCATTTCCTTTCTCATTAGTTTGCTTGGATTAGAGGTTTTCACTTTCTTTATATTCATTCAATTCCAGTTTTTCTGGTCTTTTTACCTATTGGAAATCATCGTTCTAAAGACTTTACATGCTGCCAAAATACAAAATAAGATAGCATGAAACTAAAAATACTTCTAATGCTACCTAAAACTTAAGGACCATTAAACTGAATGGTCACTTGACTCATAGTCAAGTGAATGACTGCTTAGAAAACACCTGACTGGCTATCATGTGACAACAGTTCATGGGAGTGCCAGATGAGCTGGATCCAGCACTGACAACATGTTGTACTTTTCTTTACAACCTGCTGCCCATGTGTACCAGAACATTACAACAGGGAGCAAAAAATACCTTGTCAATGGCAGCAATTAATATCACTTGCAGAAGACTGTACACCCCAATCAACAAGGGTCAATTTGTAAACTGAGAAATCAGTACAACAGCAGATTGCAGAAGATAACTTCAGAATACATTAAGCACTGGACACTGTCCCATAACAGAACAGTCCAAAAGCTTGTATGGGAACTGCACTCTTCAGTGCAGAACAAACTGTGGACCGTCACCTGCATATATCACCAAATGAAAAAAATGTGGCATGGTCTGATAAATCATGGTTCTTCCTTAGGCATATATTAATAGCAGAAGGTGGATATTGTATAAACAGTGTGAGATTATGGACCTGTCCACTTCAAAGACTGGTGGCAGTTCTGTCATGGTATGTGGAATATTTTCTTGGGAATCATTAGTTTCCCTGCATGTAGACAATGCCCTGAATGATACATCATATCGTAACATTATTGCCAATCCCATCCATCCATCCATTCCTTCATGGCCATAGTCTTCACTCCAGGATATGCTCTCTCTCTCAGCTTGGCAATCACACATGCCACAAGGTTTGTTTGATGTCCCAGGGTTCCACCAGCAACATAATCTTTGCTATACTTCCATGGCCCATTCAGTCTTCATATAGTAACCACATAGAAAATTGGTGGAGTTATGAAGGTGGCCCTAAATAAGAGGGCCATTTGTGTATATTAATATATAACATTTTTTTTTTATATTAATATCTACAGAATAACACTTACGTGTATGCATTTGCTCCAAAGTGAGCCATAATTTCAGTTTTAAAGGTTTCTGGTGGTATGAGCAAGAGTTTTGTCATTGCCTAATTGAAAAAAAAAATACATATTA
>JAHWFO010098272.1:801954-817019 GCA_023313115.1 Rhysida immarginata | reverse complement strand
GGTCTCCAATCAACATTTGGATGGCTCTTTAAGGTTAAGGGCAATCTGAAGACTGGAAGTCATCTCAAATGAGGTGGTTGAATGATTCCAGGCAAGCAGTCTCCAACCTTTGGAGACAATTCCAGATAAATGGAACAATAACCAGAGCACCAGGGCAAGAACACCCAAATATCCACCACTATAGAGTGTCGACAGTGTGGCAACTCTTTCTGGCCCGTGACCTACCATAGGAATCACTATATTGAGGCAAATTGTGTTATGACAACTTCATCAGAGACTGGGTGTTCCCATTCACCCGTGCAAAGAAGTGACCATCTTAAATGTGCAAACAGCATCAACATTGCCCAAGCTCACTGGGCTTGTGTTCTCCATAACTAATTCAGATTCAGTTTAAAACAGACTCTTGGAGTGTTCACAGCTGGAACTGCTATATCCCATTCAACATCAGAGAGACTGATCATAAGGTGTAGGGAAGTACCAAGGCAAATGAAAGCATGGCACTTCATGGGCTTGAATGTGTCACTGTGACTGGTCAACATTATAGGGATGACATGTTAAAGAGGTTTGTGTTACTTTCAAGAGGAGTCTTTGGCCCAAAATTAATTTTTTCAGGGGAATGGCTACCATGGTTCCAAGTGGAACTAGGGCCCGGGACTATTAGCAGTTAATTGGGATAGGGTCAGGGGGTCCAAACCAGGGCTCATTACTTGTTGTTACTCCTACGCATTTTTTTAAAGGATGATTATGCTTATGGGCAACAGCAACACATCATCCCCCTTCCAGAACATAACAGTGATAAGAAAGGCCTTTTTTTTGGGGGGGGGGGCGTGAGATTCACTGCCAAAAAAGCAAAAATCTCTTATAAACAACATGAGAGCTATAGAGCTGTTAAGGGTGATCAATATCTTTTATTAAACTCTCCAACATTACTCTATGGCTACTGCATATTTGACTGTGATGCTTCAAACTGCATGAACGAACGAGTGATTTTTGGAACATTTGTCATGTAGTTCTGTAACCCATCACTGTCATTAAATATCAAGTTTTATTAACATTCATTGTTTATTTCTTAATATTTATTTCAATGTTTATTTCTTATATCTTTGTTTTGTGTTTGTCAATTTAATTTGGACACCAGTGTACTATCCGCTTCCCACGAAAATGCCCCTGCGTTGTTGAAAGTGCTCATTGCGCGCGCTGCAGTCGTGGACGCGTCATAATTTCATTTCATTTAATTAAGAATAATTACAGAATCCAACCAACCAGGGCCAGAATGGCCGTAGGCCGACGAATTAGGTCCCTGGATGGAGGAAAAAAAAAAGAAATACATTAAAAAATATATATATAGTAATAATAATAATAATCTTATTAATCATAATTATAATTAATTATAATCATAATTATAATCTCAATAACAGTCATAATAAAAAATAGTCATAATCTTATTAATGTAATTTTTAATATAAAGTTTAGAATCTTCAATACAGATTTTCTTCAAACTGTGGAGGTCACCATGACTGCTGTTGGCTATAAAGTTTCTAGTAGAAACTAATGGCTAGTACTCGCTAGTATGGAGGAAAGTAACTAGCTTGATAAGCTAGATTCTAGCAAGATTTCTGACTTGCCGAACAGGATCACACGCGCAAGTGAGGTCAGCGCTAGCTTACCAAACAGCATCTTGCGAGATTTCTGACTTGCCAAATACGCATATTAAGGAAAAGAGTATGCATCTATCATGGCCTTCCATTTCCAATTGTTGTTAATATGGGCATTTTATTAGTAATTTAGTTTCAGGTTTAATAGTTATTTTCCCCCAATTTTAATTTTATTTAAAGGGTGGATTTCCTGTTAAGCTAATTCCCTTTCAAAGCATTATTTTCCAAAACATAAGCCTAAATTACAGTTAGTTTAAAAAATATCTTAACATCAGCAAAGTGATTTTCTATCAGCATAAAGTTTTTAATTCAACTCTTTACAGAATTACAATTTAAACATAACAGCAGCAGCCAATATCAAATTTCTCCATGACTGTGAAAAGAGACTGTTGATCTATCTCCATATTATGAAGTGATAAGACATAGGAATTATTTCACAATTCTCCTTTATTAACCCCTCAAATTGAGAAATGTCTTGATTAACAATAGTAAAAATAATTTAAAATGTCAACAACGAAATAATTACAAATGCTTCACCTCTAGTGATGCTAGTTCAGTGCTGCTAACATTATGAAGAACTTGACGAGTTCCCACCACTTGGACGCTGGTTTTTACTTCTACAGTTCTGCAATATCCACGCTGCGTATCTTTACCTTTAATAACTCTTCTTACTACATCACCTGGCATTAACGAGCGGTCAGCAAGAAATACCTTAAAAAGAGAAATTTTTTAAAATTATATTCAAAAATAAATGCTCAATAGATTTTTTCATGAACCATTAAGTAGTTATTAAGTTAGAGTATTTTAGGAAGTTTTGAAGAGATTGCTAAGAGTTTCATAAACCACGTGGTTTCACTTGGAACTCTTTGATTCCCCCCCCCCCCCCCTTTCCCAGGGTGGAACATAGTTTCTTGATTAGTTTTTTTACTGATTCCAAAAGACATTTGTGCTGTTTTCCGTTGGGGGGGGGGGGGGTTATGGGGGTTATAAATATCAGTGTAATGGCCGAAATGTATACATTTATACTTATTAAATGGTTATCTTGTGGAATAGTGGTTCTAGTTTCCTTCCATCTCTTATAATTATGCCCACAGCATCATAAGGTTAGTTCTTTATTTCGGTTTTCTGCTGTCAGAACTCTTGTTAAAATTGCTGTGTATATAATAATCTCAACCAACATTTGCAAATGATGACACTAGCCACTCCTGTAAATTACTAATCACTGGGAAAACATCTTCAGGTACAGCCGTGGGCCCTTTGCTTCCAGAGTTTCGCTTTCAAGTACTGCAACATCATTTTTATCAAAAAAATATCCATAATGCTGTTGTGCATTCTATACCCTATTTAACTGTGTCATATAAAATACCGTATTTATTCTACTATAATGCAATTCTTGTATAATGCGATTCCACTTTTAGAGCCCAAAAAAACAGTAAAAATTTTATCCTCTTGTACAATGCGGTTCCCATTTTTGACTTGTCGCGAGAAATAAAATAGGCAAGAATATACAGAAAAAGAAAAAAAGAAAGGGAAAAAAAAAAAAACTCTTCATTTTACTATTGCTATTACCAGTCACTGCTTTTCAGGTCATAAAAAGTGGAAAACATCACGAGTTCCTTACAGAAAAGTGAAAAACGTTTATAAAGTTCCATTGCAGGGAAGAGGGAGAATGGCTTATTGATAGTCTCTGACAACACTTCCTAGAAAGAAAGCCTATACACTGAAAATTTATACATTGTTACATGACCATAGGTAGTCATAATTTAGGGTTTATTATTGGTAGAAATAGGATTAACAATGCCTTTTTATGATGATGTAACAATGTATAAATTTTCAGGGCACAGGCCTTCCTTTTAGATGTTCGTTAATTTATTCAAAATGGCGGCATGTAAAGTGAGCTGTGTTTCTAACTTCTAAGTTAGTTTCCTTATTTTATTTAGTGATATTTATAAATATCCAACATTTTTTATAGTGATTACTGTTAACAATAAAAAAATATATAATAATCTAATAAAATTTAAGTGGGAAAATTAAGGGGAGAATGGCAGTGTTCATTAATTTATTCAAAATGGCGGCATGTGAAGTGAGCCAGTTTAAATCTCCATCGAAGTTAGTTTCCTTATTTTATTTAGTGATATTTACTAATATCCAAATATTTTTAGTAAGTGATTACTGTTAACAATAATAAATAGATATTAATTTAATAAAATTTAAGTAGGAAAATTATAAGATCGACGCAGTTTTGAAGTTATTTTCGTATTGGCCTTTGGCGACGGAAAATTAAAATAAAAAGTCAATTACTATACTGTATAATAATACTGTACTGTATATTATACGCTAGTTTCATTTGAACTTCATCAGCCTGAAGTTCATTTGCTGACCCCCCCCCCCCCCCTAGTCGTTGCAGTGCTAATATTATACTCTTGTATAATACAATCCCACAAATTTAGGTGCTTTTTTGGGCTGAAATTTTTCGCATTATAGTAGAATAAATATGGTAAATGAAAAACTACATAGCTTGGGCTCTGAATCCCCCCCCCCACTGGCCCACGTGGTTTATGGAACATGGAGGCAGCAGCTGATCTTTCATATCCATCAATTTCCTGCATATTCTTTACCTAAAAATAATTTAGAGGGATAGGATTCATTTAATCTCCCACTTTGATACTACCTATATCCCAGCAAAGCTTCTATCTTTAGGATAGCCAGATATTAGTGCTGTAACTCCAGTTTCGATTACAGCCCAAACAGAATGCTTTATAGTGCTAATGACTAGTTTGAGACCCGATACTGAATCTGAGTGTAGAAAATTTTTAGCTCTTGCCTTAAAGCCTCTTCAAAGTAAAGGCTGATAATTTATTCTGAGTTTCTCTATTTCCTTTTCTATTCTGAAATGGATAATAGTGACCCAGGCAAGATGGTGGGGCAAATTAGCACCAATGATAAAAGGTTAATAGCCTGTTTGTAAATAAAAGAGAACAGTTTCTAAAGTGAACACTATGATTAGAATTTATTCGAGGTACTTCAAAGTGATTGCTCCATCTACAAATAAGAGCAAAGCCAATTTAAATATACATGAAGAGTAAAAGGGGCCGATCAAATAAATATCTGGTAGTCTTACGATGGTCAACAACCAATCAGAGACACTTCTCCCATCCATGAAACGATAAATAGGAATATAGTCTCTGATTAGTCATAGATTATGCAAATATCAAAATCGAAGAATGTCCCTAGGAACGTATGTCCTACAAAGCATTATTACCAAGCTACATGCAACAGTGTTATAGGATGTACATTGGACATATCACAGGAGATGCTCAAAGTATCTGTCATGAGCAGCAAAGGATGCGTGGCAATGCCTCAAAATGGACTGGCAAAGCTATATGAAGATACCTGCATCCTGTCCAACAACTACAAGGCATTATTAATACTCTCTTCCAGATCGTTTATGTCATTAACCGGAATAGCGTACACCACAATTTTCATGTATCCCACAGATAAAATCCAGTGGATTAACATCAGGAGACTGGGCTGACCAATTCACTGGACTCGACCCCCAATCCACCGTCATGGTAAGTGTCTCCAAAAACACTGAGTACAAGTCTTGCTGATGACGTGAATGAAAATGAGCGATATCTGTGTATATACGCATATAACTCGGTAACACTGCTTGGTAGGATATGTGTTCATGGGAACAATCCCAGGAATTGCCCCTCAACATTTGTTACAAATGTTGAGATATTCCCTGTTTAAAGGAATAAATAATTACTGGAGTAATTTCTACCAACATTATTATTGCTTTGCTTATTTATACAGGTCATGATAAGGGATATTTCATGGATTGAGTGAAAACACAGTTTATGATGTGTGCATTAACAATAAAGAGGTTAAGAAACAAATCGTAGATTATGCCCAAATAAAATAAAAAGTATGTTTAAGTTAATTTCTTGAAATTGCATTAGTATATTAAAATGTAACAAAATTTCATTTAATACAAGTAGCATATACAAGCAATCTTAACCAATAGCTTTAATCAAGCAAGCTTCCTTGATTGGCCATCGTTGGCACAACATAGAAAGCTTCTTTTTGAATTTAAACAGTCATTCATATCGTACTTTCATAACACAAGCAGTGGCTAGATTTTAGCCCCTCCTCTAAAATGTAACCTTTTAAGGGCGTTTTCCATTTAGGGACTTTTTAGTGTTTGTTAGGTGTCCGTGACTTTTTGGTGTAATTTTGTAAAACACATTTGTTTTCCAATTAGCGACTTTCACATGTATGAGTCTGCCAGGTGATTTTTCAAGATTTTTACGTGTTTATTCAGGCGTCTTTTCAGATCTATCCAATCAGGTGCAATCTATTTTGCTATGTATTCTGGGTAGTGGTCTTTGCCAATTCAGATGAAAAATCATAACCACCGTAGCTGGTGTTTGCCAGCACGGGTTTTCGTGACTTTTCCCTTTGTGGATTTATTAATAAACAGGTTTTAAAAATTTGGCGAATCATTTATTTACTAAGTTTAAATGGTATAGTAATAAATTCAAAACGTGATCGGAGTGGTTCATATCCTCTTTTCCAACGCCATGAGAGAGCGACAACTGTTTGCAGCAACTCTGCCAATCAGATTAGACCAAAGTCTGGATAACGCCTGAAAGTCGCTAAATGGAAAACGACCGCATTCACATGATAATCACAACGCTTCTTGCAGGCAACGATTGCAAGAGGCACAAAAGTTGCCACACATTTCAAGATGCCTAAAACTCACTAAATGGAAAACAACCTCAAACGTGACCAATAAAAAAGGGGTTTGGTTTGTTTGGTATTAACGTCCTTTTCAACTGCCCTAGTCATTTCAGGACAGCATTATAGGGGCTGCAAATTTTGCCTCGCAAGGGTTCTTTAACGTGCAGCCGGCAAATGACTACACGGGACCAACAGCTTTATGTCCCTTCCTAAGAAAGTGCGTGATCTCAGGATTTTCCTCTTGAAAAAATCCTCGTCGTCCTCGGCCAGGGTCGAACCCGCGTCCTCGAGCATCAGAGGCGTCCATGCAACTACTGAGCCACTGAGGCCGATAATAAAAAATGGGGTATATGCAGTTTAGTAAGAGGGGTTAGGGGATCTGGGGGGAGAGCTCCTCAGTTTTGAAAAAATTTCACTTCCTTATGTCTTTTCATCATACGAAATTGGAAAACACGGGTAAAAAGCATTAATTATTCTCGGCACTACGCACCTCAAATAATTCCCCAAACCTCTTAACTTCTTACAAACTTCTTTTTCGCCGCTATGTGCATCAGTTCTAATGGACTTGTATCTCACTCAGTTGGTTACAGGGTGAGGACACAACCCTCGAACGATTTGTGGGTCCTCCTGGCACCGTCCCACAACTAAGCTCCTCCCCCAGCTGCATCTATGTCATAGGATCAGAATTTATGAACCCAGATATCTTAAATTCTCTTCCTATTTAAAAATACTATCTTTTAAATAATATTTAAAAAAATACCCAGTAAATTAAATACTATTAAATATTTGAAGTAGCCTGTGTTAAGGCAGATATGAAAATATGCTATGAATGGTTTTTCAACTTCAACAAGAGGGTTCCTACGAGGCAACAGCCGAAGCTTCCTTGATGATAGTTTTGGTTAAGATTGCTCATATACATTTAACATTGCATACGTATGTGAAAACAAATGATGGAAGATTATATAACAAGATAAAAGGATCTGTGATGCAATAAAATTTCGAATAAATTCGATAAACTTTTTGGTTATAAAAAGCACCATCAGTCGAATACAATGAACAGATGTTGTGCCAGAGTTTATATGAAATAGAGGTCTTTCCTTCCATTGATTGGTTGCAACTTTGTACACGTGTCCAATCATATGGGAAAAGGGCAACAAACTAATTTTATAATAAACCATCATGTGCAGCTTAGACAACAGTTAGACAAGCTGGGAGAGACTCAATGAGATGCTGGAGAGTGTTCACAAGGATACTGAGCCATGATGATTGCAGTTCAGTTGACAAGCTGTTGGAGGATGCGAGGTGAAATATCTATGGAGTGAATAACTCAATTGAGGTAATCCCATAGATGCTTAAGTACAAGGAATTTGGGGGCCAGGGAAGTACAGTAGTCTTCCTTGTGCTCTTCTAACCACTTGTGTACAATTCCAGCTGTATGAGATGTTGCATTGTTGTGTAGGAAGATCCCATCATGCCCAGGAACAAATAATGTCCATGTTTGAGTGTACATGGTCAGCAATGATCGATACATACTTAAATCTATTCATATTGCCATCTGCAATGATGAGAAAATGCCACGAAAACATCCCCCAAACCAAAACGCTACCTCAGCCAGCTTGTTGCTGTCTACAAATGGTTGAAGGGTATTTGGAGGTAATTGGTGTCATAAATTATCTTGTTCATAAATTATCATAATAAGAAAACGAGGGATTAGAAATTTGATGATCTTGAAAGCCAAAATAGTGCCACTTAAATGTGAAATAACTCCAAAACTGTTGTTTTCTGAAGTTTCTCTCCATATGTGCCAACACCCATCTGTTCGATGGAGCCAAATGACATGATTCATCTGAGAAGGCAACCCTTTGCCAATCAGTGGATATACTAAGTAGTACTGTCACGCAAATTCCAGCTTCTTCCACCGATACACAGTTGTTAGAAAAGATGCCGTCACCATCAGTTTGCTGCGGAGCCCCATACGCAGCAATGTTCACTGAATTCTGGACACACTCTGAGTAGCCCCCTTGTTCATTTGGGTAGTAAGTTACTCTGCTGTAGCACGTTGATTTTCCCAAATGCACCGCTGCAGCCACCGTCCCCGTCTCATCTATGGCTCTTGGAGCACCATCGCTTATTTTCTACAGTACCATTTTGCCATGTGCGGTACAATTTCTGAAATGCTGCAATCCTTGGCTCGAAACCAATAATCATTCTTTTTTGTATGTCTGATAAATAGCTCGGTTTCTGCATTGCAACATTTGAAATGTTTTTCGAATGCCTATAACACACTGGTATATTCTCATCCAATCTGCTGATGACATCATTTATTGCCTCATTTATTTAGTGCCTTCTGTGATTGGTTACTTAGCACCGACATCACAAATAGGAGGTGGTCACATTAATGTGACTCAACTGTTTACAAATGGCAAATAGATAAGAGAAAAATTATATAATGACAATAGCGTGTAAAAGAAAAATAAAAATAACTAATACAACTATAAAATTTGGTGGCAGCCGAAGTATGTAACACAAACAGCAAATAGATACCACCGATGAATTACATTCGACGTCCATTCAAGATAGTCGACTGACGATGGTTTTATAACCAAAGTGCATATAGACTTCATTAAAAATGTTATTGCATCATACACCCTTTTATCTTGTTTATTTCAATGCAACATGAGTCGTACATATGATTATAGCAACATTACATGTTTGGAACAGATACATTCATTAATGTCTGAATTGTAGCCTGAGCGAGTGAGATTTTTTTTCAATTCATCAATTGGCTTGTTTCATCCCAGTGCTACTTGATGTTGTTTGATCTAGCACTAAGTGGGACGTATCTGTATTCAAATTCCTTAGCCATATGCTTTAATAATGAATAAAATGGGGACTTGCGACATTTACTCAAAATTTTACTTGATACTGGATTCAGTCATAAATTTTTTTTATATTTGAATCTATGCTTTTGTACAGTGAAACAATATTCCTAAACAAATACGGTATGGTATTTATGTGCTCTGAAGTTGTAAATACATTCCATCCTAAACTTGTTTTTAAGCTGAAGTATGCTCTATAAATTTAAAATAAAAAAGCCAGCATTGTTATAAACTAAAGAAAACAAGCAAATTAAAATTTCGCAATACCGACGTGATTGTTCCATTAATGTTTCGATATTTAGAACTTGATAAAATATTTCAATAGGGATACTTTGGGAAGAGGTGAAGATTAAAAATTAAAATAAATAATTAATTAATAAATACACAAAATCAACGAAGAACAAAGCTCAATGTAAAAATTTTAAGATAAATGTGTGGGTAGTCGCTACTTAATCGGAAGATCGGCTGCCTCAGATATCTTATGCCCCTGCTAAGAAAATCTGTTGTGGGGCTTCCCGTACGCGGTAGCTGACATCGGGTAGAATCAATTACTAGAAAAATAATTTCGGGATAATAAATAGCCTTCAATTTCAAGCGATCTTTGATATAACGAAATAAAACACGGAAATATGAAGAGGTTGATTGGTTCTTTAATTACTTTAGCAAATTTAATCTTGGATTCTAGAATATTCAGTTTCAGTTTGATGAAATCTTATGAGCTCCTACAACCCAATAATAAAAACGCCCACCAAAATGTTTTAATGAATTAAAAAAAAATTAAAACTATATAATTTAATAGGAATACGAGCATACGTAAAGCACATGTTGGTAAGGGTAAAGCATGCAATGATTACAAAAGGTGTATTTTGATTTTTCCAAGTGAAGATGTCTTTTTCGTCCTGTTACCTTTTTCTCCGGTAGAACTTCTTCGTCGCCCTTTGGATGCCAGGCAATTCGAACATGACCCTTCTTCATAGGCTCCCATTCTTCATCTTTGAAACCGTTCAGGTCTTCTTCATCACTACTTAAGTATTCCGAATTCTCTACGATTAAACCAAATTCTATATTTCCTTTCTTATTGATTCGATAAACCGCATCCTCTTCGAAATACTTGCACGCGGCCGCCATCATTCTACAGTAAATACCGTTCTGAGAGGGAAGATTAAGAACATAGACTATGCAAGCGAACAAAGTACATTTTATTAATTTGAAAATTTTTTTTGTTTATTTAATAAAACACCAAAATTGAAAGGCGTTTATAAATGCGCATTTGTTGATGCTCATATAAGCAATTTATTTCCACATCCGGTGTAGTTCTGAAGATGAAAATGATGGCCGTATCTCTTTTACGTCGTAATATTTGTAATTTAAAAAAATTATCGCTCAAGCTACAACATAGAAATGCGTATATAGTGCTGTACGTGTTTAATTTTAAAGATTTACTTAGATCGTATCATTCTTTGGTAGTTTAGCTGACAAATTTGTTGTTATTTTAAGTGTTAATATTAAGCCGGTTAATGTGCATTCCACTATGGAGTGTAAACAGAGGAGCAACTACAGATTTAAAATAGACTAAAAATGCTTTAACATTGCCTACATTAGATTAAACATCTCTGTTCGAGTCGAAATATTCTTCGGTGACCGCTATTTCATAAGTTTTTTTTTGTTTTTTTTACTCCGTGCTTCCCACTTAGACGGTAGCAAGGGTTGTTAGGGCTGGGGATTGAGCTTGATGTTGGTTGTGGAAATTCGATTTTCCTTGTGTGACAGACGAATTTTTTTTTTCCACCAGGGAGAGGTTGGATCACACTTGTCAAATTTCAAAGAAAACGTTTGTTCGTAAGGAGATAATCGTTTTGAATAGTTAACATTTCGCCATTATGTTTGCTTATAATCCATAATAATAGATCGTCATCATATTTATTTCTTAATAGTCTTCCCTTCCCTAATTTAAGTTGATTCGGAGAGTAGTTAATTACCCCTTTTATCGAATGTTGTTGATTTCATATATTTCATGAAGTCAAAATAACAGTACCATTGTTGCACAGTTTCACTTTTTTTTTTCCCCCCCTTTTTTTTTTCATATTAGTTATAGGCATTCACGTTTATGCAACCTACAATACATCCGAATAAAAGAAAATGTTTGCATTCAATTAACGAAATTAAAGATGAATGAAGAGGGGAGAATAGTTAATTTACATTATAGAAACAAAACAAAATGAGTATTCTATATGAATATTTCTAAAACAGTATTCAGGCCATGGAGAGATAAACGTACATCAAATTTATGAGTTTAATGGCATACTTTCAAATTCCCCTGTCATGGAAATCCAAGTTCAACACTGATTTATTTTTGTCTTTTTGTTGAGGAAATTATAATTATTTCTTAATTCAAAATTAATTTCGGTTAATGTTCATTATCTGCACATCGTGCGACGACTGATCATGCGACCAAGGAAAGTGAATTTATTTTTTCCCCCCAGACCCTCCCCCCCTCTAACAAACTGATATACACTCACTCACCAAAAGTCATGGCACAATAATGTGTTGGGCCCCCTCTGGCCCAGATAACAGTGGCGATCTGTCGTGGAAGAGAGTCTACCAGTCCCCAGAACACATCCACAGGCACTGAAAGCCATGCTGCCTCCACTGCACCCCATAACGATGCTGCATTTACCACTTGCGTTGGTGACGACCTGACAGATCGTTCGATGACATCCCACAAATGTTCAATGGGATTGCAATCTGGGGGACGTAGAAGCCAAATCATTGTCTTGAAGTCGATAGCATGTTCCTCCAGCCACTGCCGTGCCACAAGGGCCACTTGAGGAGGCGCATTATCTAGCTGGAGGAGACGTCACTCGCATCCTCAGTTCATGAAGGGGTGCAGGTGGTCCCCAAGCAGATCGACATAGCAAGTAGCACGCAGAGTGTATGTCAAATGCACAAATGGACCCATTGCATGCCACGAGAAAACACCCCAGTCTTGTATGGTGCTTCCACCTGCCTGAGTGGTCTCCACCTGACAAGCAGGGTCCATAGCTTTGTGTGGCCTGCTCCAGACATGGACAGGACCATCGACCCGATACAACTGAAACTGTGACTCATCGAACCAGGCAACCCTTCGCCAGTCCTCAGCGGTCCAATGTCGATGTTGGTTGGCCCAGGCTAGTCGTTGCCGACGATGTGCAGCTGTCAAGAGTGGCAATCATCATGGCCTCTTGCTCCCAAAGCCTGCAGCTGCCAAGGTTTGCCGAATTGTCGTCACGGACACAGTTGTGGGATGTCCCTGGTTGTACCACATGGTGATTGGCTCGCTGTCACCCTTCGGTCAGCAGTTGCAAGCCAGCTGACCCGGTGAACACCTCTGGCATCAATGAGGCGTGGGCGGCCCGTCCGCTGTCCGACATGGGTTGTAAGCCCTCGTTGGTGTGCTCTCGGTAGACCCTTGCAACAGTTGTGGGGGAAAATTGCAGGTTGTTGGATACATCTGATATTGAGGCACCTATCCATCTGGCACCAACCTATCCTATCCTAACATATCCCCCGTTCAAATGCGGATAGCTCTTGGCATGCTGTCATTTCTGCAACTAGTTTTGCTTACAATGATTGTGTGATATCAAGGAGTCCTGTGCACTTGCATTCCGAGAATGGAAGCAGCGGATCTGTCTCATTACGGACAGGGAACCTGATTGGTGGGGTGTGCCATGACTTTTGGTGAGTGAGTGTATACCCCCTTTTCTATTTAGTCACAATAAATGGCTAAGAAGTAATGGTTAAATTAATAAAAAACTTCATTTATATTGGTCGCATGATCAGTCATCACACGGTGTGCAGATAGTGAACTTTAACCTTAATTTCTTTTATGCATAAGCGTTATAGTCCATGAAAAATATTTAAATAAAATAAACAAACAAGCAAACAAATAGATAAATAAATAATAAACTCTTTAACAACTTAGAAACAACAACATATTTCTAAACAACAAATGCAGGGTTATTCATAATGAAGGAGCAGATTTAAAATATTTATTTCTAATGAATGACAATAGATAGAGAGACATATTATACATCACTGGATAGAGGAAAGTTCAAAGTTTTATTTTATGCATTCAGATAATTCAAAGTTTTAAGCCCCCACCTATTAGTTCCATTCAATGCCTACAGCAGCAGTGTTTGTTTATGAGAAATTTGACTAACAAGGGAACCCCACATAGCCTAACCGCTTTAACAATGGAGTCCTTGTATGGCTGCGTATGCTGAAATTTTTTCGTTTTCGCGGTTTATTTTGAAAGAAACACAATTTCGCACTCTCTTGTTTTGCAAGCATCTATAGTAGCTTCAGATGAGTAACATATTTCAATTTGGTGGAAATCTGTGACATACTTGTTCGAGGGATTCCCTTGTAAGTCCCACGTCGAGCACCTATCTAACAGACGTACATGCACCTTAATTGGAAAGATTAGAGGGCCATGTGGTCCCAGTAAACCGTTTAAGTTTTATAGAGATAGATGACATAGGAGCCGAGTTGCGAATGGCGATGACTGATCAGGAAAAGTCGTTTTGTGGACTGCAGTATGCAAAGAGTGAACCCAGCATGCATTTCGTGCAGCCAAATAAAACTTTGAACTTTCCTCTGTCCAGTGATGTATCATATGTGTCTCTATATATATTGTTGTTCATTAGAAATAAATATTTTAAATCTGCTCCTTCTTTTTGAATAACCCTATATGTTTAGAAACCACCTATAACTCAAGGGAACCAGTCAAGTCTCCTCACTAATTGGAGATGCAGACTGATCTCTGAATTTAACTACTAAAATACAGGAGTAATTTTTTTTAAATATCTACAGATTTATATAAATTAATGTAAACTTTCTGGAATTCTAATATTTATTGCTTTATCTATGCTTCGAAAAACCTTTATTGCATGCCAACAGTGGTCCTACACTACATGGTGTCCCATAAGTTTCCATACATAGGAAAAATAAACTTTTTAGATTCCCAGATCTCGCCCCAATTGATCTTTGGGAGCATTTGAAGGCCATGGCGCATCAGGAAACTATATACAAAACACAAATCCTCTGAAGGAACGTATCACCAACGCCATTATTCCAAGCATAACTCCCGCTGTGTCTATACGTGTTCTTCAGCAGTGAAGGACACGCATCAAAATGTGTTTTCAAAACAATGGTAGTCATGTAGAGCATATTATATAAATAAAAATTGTTTTCATAAAAAAAAACATGGAAACTTATGGGACACCCTGTTTATTAATACAGACTGAATTCACAGGGTAATGAAAGCATGCAAGCCTAGTCTAACCTAATCTGGATGGTTTAGCTTTTATCTCTTTCTTCTAAAACAGACCAAAGTGGCTTGATGATGTTCAGGCATCTTTACTGTATTGATAGGGAAGATTCTTAACCTCATCTTCATGCTCCTCAGACCAAGATTGGATATGCCATCTCTTATGGGAATAAAAAAGAAATTTTGCTTTATTGATTATGGGTAAATTAAATATTTTAAGGGCAATGAAAAGTTTTCGTTTCTTGCTACAGTAAAATCCCGTTACAACGTACCTCACATTAACGTACATTTCAGAATAACGTACAAATTTCAAATCCCCGTCCCAAACGTAGGTATTTTAATGCTAAAAAGTTTCAGAATAACATACCTCACTTTAACGTACATTTCAGAATAACGTACTAATTTTACATTCCCTTGGTTAAGTTATCCCTTCAGTACAACGTACATCGTTCACATGTCTTGTTCTGATTGGTCAATGCA
>JAHWFO010098272.1:790674-801554 GCA_023313115.1 Rhysida immarginata | reverse complement strand
AATAACGTTAATGATGTAAACGTGGGGGTAAAACAAGCTCGGAGCTCTGTGGCATATGCAGATGAGGGTAATGGAACTACAGATGTTTATCAAATTCTCCAAAATAAAAATTCACTAAAATTCATTGGGTATCAGATCTGGAGAACAGGTGGCCATGCTATCTGCCCCAATCGACAATCTTATTGTGGATGAGTAACTGTTGGAGCATGTTGAAATACACGATATCAATAATCAGTAATAGTGAAAAAGCGAAAATTGTGCTTTCTCCAATTTGGAGATTTTACACTATAGTTTATCCAGCCTAAGATGTAAACAAAAAATAATCACATACTTGGCACAGGCTCCTGTGATTGGAGGAATCGATTTAGCTTCTCCCAGATACACGTGGCTTGCCAAGACCAGATGAATCCCTATCCTTCTATCTTTTAATCCGCTAATCCCTTATGCTCTCAAGAGATTCAATTGAAACTCTTTAGGGCTTTTTACTATTTATTAAAAAGAAAAAGTAAATTAATTTAAAATTTATTAAAAATTGATCAATTTATGTGTAATTTATTTTGTTTTTATCATGATTAATATCATTAGGCCTAAATGTTTTTAGTTGTTTTCAGAACTGATTATTATAGTTTTAAGTCAGTTTTCCCATTTTCTTTAGCAAACTACATTTTCATGTGTGTCCTGGAACACAGAAATTGCAAGGCTCAATCAGCCAATGGATTCTTACTTCACCACGTGCTTTTGTTCACATCTCATGCAAACTTAGGCTGGATGAACTATAGTAGATTATATTACTGGTGAGCAAAGAATAATTAATGAGGTGGTTTTCCATTGCCTTCCGCACGGTTAGTAAAGGACAAACAGAAACGTCCCTTCTGTGGGATTTGAACCTGTAACTCGAGGATCTTGAGATTCACTGAAACTTGTGCCCCAGCGCTCTTAGCCAATGACTAATAGTACTTGGAAAAAATAAGAGACTGTACACCTTTTCTTTGCTGAAAGCAAACTCTTCTCGTTATTGGGGTGTTGTGAACATTTTCTAGGTTGGCATCATGGATTTCAGTGCCTCATCCAGTAGTTGTGGGTGTTGATATTATCACTGACATGAAATATGCCCCACTACTGAAAATTATGGAATCCAGAACATCCTCAACCACTTCTGCTCCTAAAAACCCTACTTTTCTCCCAAAAGTTATCTTAATCTAGGAAAATCAAAAAGCTCATTTCCCTCTTCTCAAAGGTGTCAACCCTTTTTAGATGAACTTATTCATTCTGACAAATTTTAGTAAATCATGTTTGTGCAGATGATTCTAATAAATTTTATTGTTTATATATTTGTGCAGGCATACTAATTTTAGCCACTCGTTGAGATTCTGTAGTCAAAACTGAACACTCTGCTGAACACAATATTTGATTTTTTTTTTTTACAAGTACATATTCAGTTGTAGATTTTCTTAAATTATCATTGAGGGTGAGTAATATGTTAAGTATAACAAGTGAATACATAAAGAAATATTTTAGAAAGAAAATATAATAGTATAACTGAAGAAACTTTTCAAAGATGTCATAATTACAAATAGAAAAGGGAAGGGAAAAATTCCGCGACCTGGACCCGAATCAGGCTGCCGTGGACATGAACTGTCAGGCTGTTACAATAAGCCCACACGGACTTCTATGAAGCCACAAATAAGGTTTGAGGGTGAGGAGGATTCCCGATTTGCGAGTCGGAGGGCCTTGCTATGCCGATTAAGCTGATTTGTGGCTTCGTGGAAGTCCATTTGGACATGCAGTAACAGCTTGGTTGTTTATGTCTGCAGTAGCTCAATAGGAGGTATCGTGATATGCGGCTTCCTTACAATGCTCAAGCTCTAGATATGCGCAATACAAATTTTTTCTCCTTCCTGTGGGCAGTGCGTCTTTTCTTACTAAATCGAAATACAGTTTTCTCTTTCTACGTTCAAAAGGTGGAGGGAATGGATGAAAGTTGACGTTTTATCCATGGATACATGACTAAGTTTTTCTATTTTAATAGTATCCGAATTTTATCCATGAGTTACACGCTGATATTTATGCATATTTCAAATATGATAGCAGAACAGCATGTGCTACTCCTCCATTTAAAAATTCTGCCCACAATCACATCATTAACTGCACACAGCACATGCGCTGCGCATGAGCCGTGTGCTCTGAGGAGTGGGTTAGACAGGGAAGCCGCATATCGCAATACCTCCTATTGGTGCTAGCGAAAGGAATGGTCCTGGTTTGAGTCCAGGCCGTGGAATTTTTCCTTCCCTTTCCTATTTGTAACCATTATAATTTTTATCTTGATCATCATGATTATGAAAAAGCTTTCTGATAACTGATCATGAAAGGATACATATGATAATGTAAAAAATGGAATTATATAGCAGCGATCCCGTTTTATTTAGAATTTGCATCATTAAAAATTAGTAGTTTTAGAATTAACAAAAACAGTAACAAAGTTTTTTTGTGTTTTTTTTGTCCCAAAAACCATTATTAGTCTTTTCTAGTTTGAGCACATTGAATTTGATGTTGGATTATGATAAAGTTCTTATGGCCTACTCTTTTTTTACCTTGTAATATTGAAGAATTTGCTTTGATTGAAAAAAAAATTAACATAATTGAATGTAGAAATTTTAATAAGATTATGCAAGCAATGTGTTCCTGAATAGTTGTTAAAGGGAATTTCTGAAATTGTCCAGAATTTTTGGATGGAGTATGGATGTAATAGATTAATAAAAAAGAAAGTTGGGGTGCTAAATAACGCAGATTTCCTTATATGGATGTTGAGCTAGGGGAAAAAAAAACTTTTTTAGCACTGCAGGCTGTACTGTTTAGCAGGTGGATTCTAAAGGTGAAATGGACAAATGATTAAATAACTAGATAAAAATATTGAAATAGTTTTATTATAGCTCACAGTATTCAAAGGAATCTTGGATGTGGTAACCAGAAAATAGTATAAACTTTCCAGCAATGTATTTAGAGCATGGCACAACTTGAGAATGAGGCAACAGGTTCTGGCAACTAAAATATATTGGTAAAATTCATTGTAAACTTAACTGTCAAACCCAGCTCCTTGCTCCAAAATTGAAACTTGGGTGCACTACTTGGGAACCAAGATATTGCTGGCTATGATAAAATGAAATCATGCTTTAACACAGGGCTGTGGAACGAATTGATTTACGTTGTTACGTTACGCATTTTGTTAT
Source organism: Rhysida immarginata (assembly GCA_023313115.1). NCBI lineage: Eukaryota > Metazoa > Arthropoda > Chilopoda > Scolopendromorpha > Scolopendridae > Rhysida > Rhysida immarginata. The sequence continues at coordinate 798,327 of JAHWFO010098272.1, read as the reverse complement.
TAGTTTTCGTTACGTTATGTTTTTTGTTACTTGATTTCGTTATGGTAGGTGTTACGTTACTAAATATCGTTATCTTAGAAAATAACGTTTTAATAATAATATTTTATTTTTTTTTGTATGAGGAGGAGTTCATGCTTGAATGACGAGATATTTTAATGTCAGTCACCTCCCTGTATCAGTGGACTCTTCCAGAACCCCAACACTCCTGATTGTATGATCGGGAAATAACCCATTGTTAGATTTTTTTCTTTGTTGTGACAAAGTTCACCGTCGCTGATTTTATATAAATGATATATTTCCTACGTTTGTTTCCCGCAGCCTAAAATTTGTTATGTTTCCGTCATTATCCCGCTTTAAGAAATTTCGTTACGTTATACATGATACCGCTATTATATCGTTATTTCGTTGCGTTTCCATTACACTCCGCAACCCAGATTTTGTTATGTTTCCGTTATTATCCCGCTTTAAGAAATTTCGTTACGTTAAGCATTATAATACCACTATTAATATCGTTATTTCGTTACATTTCAGTTACGTTCCACAGCCCTGCTTTAACAAGCCTGTATAAAAAAAAAAAAAACCCGGGGGGGGGGGGGTCTAACTCTAAAAGGGGCTCTAGATATCGTATAGCATAGGATTGTTACAACAATTGAGAAATTTTCATTAGTAAGAAAGAAATAGTAGATAATGTAAAAGTTAATTAGATTATATAAAGGAATAAAGAAATAGTAACTACATCAGTTTAAGGAATGGCTGGCTTCATGGAGATAGCAGTGCTAAGTGGCCAGTGTTAATTTTGGAAACATCACTTGATGAGGAGTATAAAAGAAAGCATTGATATAAGGTCTTTTGACATTTTTTCTTCTGATTAATTTTCTTTCCTGTTTTTAGTCGATGAATTTTTTTTATTAAAAATCTATTAAAAATTTTTCTTTTGACAGAGTATTGGAAGTTTAATCATTATTTTATTTTATTGCTGTGCTTCTATGAGATGCATAGCAATTCAATATTATTTTGCTTCATTGTTCTCCTCAGACAGTTTATAGGTAGGTGGAATGAAGAAATAGCTAGTTGGAGAAAAATTAAAACAAACAAAACATTATGCAATGTTATAAACTATTTCATACATTAAGCTAGGTGGTTACTGAAACCAGTTTGAAGTGATGTGCACCTTCAGAATGGCCTGTAGAGTACATTGGGCTTTTAAATGAAACTCTCGTTTATTAATTTTGTAGAGGAGAGATGTAGCAATCTTTGTTAATCAGAAATAATCTTTAGAATTCTGGGTTCTAGGAGTTTATTGCAAATTGAAAGAATTATTGGAAATGACCAAAATTATTTAAATGAAAATGTTAAATGCAATGTAACAACAAGGAGATAAGTTTTGGATTGAAGTACACTTAGTTGATAATAATAAGGAATTTCATTATTATATTTGCCATAACAGCAAAAGCTGTTACTTAGGACTGACTGAACATATACATTTTAATCGATAATGTTTTCCAAGGACAAATTCCTTCATGAATCGTAATCGGACTCGTAAAACACGATGCATTTAACGGATCATATAAAGACAATCCCATGCATTTCGACAATTATAATCTCTGTTCTTTATCCGTATCGAACGATGGAGAAATAATTGACGAAAAACCGTTGAGTTTTTACTTTTTAATAACTCTTTGTACAATGTGCTGATTCTAATGTTAAGATTTAATGTAAATCTATATATACACTATTCCTCTTTTAATTTTTCATAATTTATTGTTTCAATATATTCTTTAAATGTGAAAGAAATAATTTAAATACTTCTTGAATGATTTATTTATAAAATTTCAGGCTTCCAGAGGTGCCTGAAGATACTCCTCTTACAAACCCTCTTCTGCAATTTGATGCCAATCCCCAATTTAAAAATATAACACTTGAAAATTGCATCAATGGTATAGGAAAATTAGTGATAGAATATGAATGCAATTTAGACAGAATTTCTCAGAAATTAAATGGTATTTATTTATTTATTTATTTATTTATTTATTTATTTATTTACAAGATGATTCAAATAAAAACCTTAAAAGTGGCAACAGCGATACTCTTCCTAAGAAACTTCATGATGGCTGCCCCCACTTATAACAGACATCAAAACATAAAGACTTAATGGTATTTTGTCATTCGCTTTTTGACTAGTGAAGGGGTGAACCCATCAATATTTACTGACAAATAAAAGCTCACTATGGTGATACATGTCTGTCACTGAGAAGGAGGAAGAGACGGATTCCACTATTTCCACAACATTTCATAATGTACATTTCGGCTACAAAGTAGCCATCATCAGTTTGAATCCTGATTGAATCTCTTCCTCCTTCTCACCAAAGCATCCACATATCGGCAAGGTCAGTCTTTGTTCTTATTTATATTTTTTATATATTTTAAGTACTCTGTCATGTCACTGCAATTAGTATGCGAGTTGGAATTTCTGAAATTGTGCATGTTTAGTAACAGACTCGCTATGAACAGATTGGCACGCTGAGTGGAGGCACCAGGGCATATTACAGTACATGTAGTTGAAATTATTGCGAAGGAAAATTGCTCTGTAAAAGTGAATGAAATTGCCACACACATTTAGTGTGAGCCAACACATCGCATGTTTTGCAATTCCACAAAGTATCTGCAAGATGGGTTCAAGAAGTTTTGCAGTCCTTTGAAGCAGGAGGTTTACTCCATAGATCTTATTTCTTATGATGGGAGGCCACAAGTTATTTCCTTGGACCACTCAAAAAGGTAATGGAGGCAAGACTTAAGTCTGATGAAGAGATGCGACAGGGTCTGAGTAGCTGTGCATTCAGCCATAAAAATTTGTTTCTAAAGGTATTCATGCACTTCCAAAGGTCTGGAATACTTGTATTAAATGCATTGGGGGGTTCATGTTGAAAAATGAGGTTATTGGTCATCTTGCAAGATAAAAATAATTAAGGTTATTGTTTGAATTACTGTTGTATTTTATTAATTAATTATTGAAGTAAGTCAATTTTTGATTTGAGTTCTATGAAAATGTTTTTTTTTCTTCTGATGGCCATTGTTTTTTTAGAGCTTTCTCTCGTTTTATTTTCCTATTTCTTGATTTCTTAAACTTCAGCAAAACCTCCCGTTACCTTATGTGAGGGGTAGGATTAGTAGGCTTTGTTTCTCTCAGTAAATTTTTATTTTACTGTAAAGAATTTATTTAGTATAAAAAACGGAATAAACTGTTGTTAAAAAGGCCAAAACCTCTGGAGTGTGGCCAAAATGTAAGTAAACCGCAGCAACTGCAACTGTGCATCAAATGCAGTGTAAGTGGCTTTGGTTGTATCCTTACAAGTGCAAATTATCAACAATTTTACTTGATGCAATGATGTAATGAGTAGCAGGAGAACATCAAAGAATTCATGAAATCATTTGATTTTTTCTTAAGAGTGTTTTTTAAAATTTTGTTTTATTTTTAAAGGAGAATTTGGTAACCTTAATGGAGAGAATGGGTTGTCAGCTAGCATAGAAGTTGGATAATATTACAGGAGCTTTGCTAAGTACTTGTCATATTGTTTATTAATATATCTGTTAAGATGAAAACAAGCTTCATCGCTGATAATAATGACAATATTCGCTGAATATTTTCCAAGATAACATTGACAACTTTCATTGCTGTTTGTCCAGTCATGTTATGGAAGATCGTGGACCATCATCATTTTATAGGGATAAAAGGAAAAGTCATAGCGTAAAATTTTTCTTATAATACGACTAGACATTCCCAAAGCTAAAGCTTGCTTAATCTTGTGTTGACTAAATTATGGTTCACCTCATTGTCTCTATTTTCTCATTTATTCTCGGTGGTTTATTTTTCAATGCTGAAATAATTTTTCGATCTGGAACACGATCATTTTGACCAAGCTGAAAAACCTCTCTGTGTGGTGTTAACAGAATCATTTTTTAAAAAAGTGCTTCACTCATGAACATTTGATGTTCCTCAGGCAAGTTTACAAATGAAAACTTCAATATAAATGTGACGGACTTAATCCACAATAACCTTCATCATACAAATAGTGAGAAGTGGAACTGTGAAACTCGGGAGTTAATTACACCTAACCCTATATGACTACTATATATACTCGATGTATTACTGCAAAATTTATGACCAAAATTTTCAAACGGGTCATTAAAATTTTCAAATCAAAAAACGTGAACATTATTCGTAGTAAGCAATTTTTCTTGTTCATGATTGGTGTACTGCAATTAAATACCAAAGAGTCCTCTTTAATACAACTTTTACTATTCACAAGATAATCCACCAATAGACATGAAAGAGGTCGAAAGAGGTCATACACAGCTGCATTTAAATTGAAAGCAGTGGAAATTGCTGAATCTATGACCAACAGGAGCAGGCAGACAGTTTTTTGTAGGGGATTGCTTCATTCAAGGCTTCAATTAATTATTTTTGTAAAATATTATTGTTATTATTATTATTATTATTATTATTATTATTATTATTATTATTGAATAAACTTATTCTAATCATATGTTTTTAGAAGATTATTTTTGAATTTTTTATATGACGAGAGTGTAAATTTTGGCCTGTGGCAATACATCGGGTTAATCAATTTTCCCGATCTTTGGGCCCAAAAATGGGGGCGCAGCAATATAATGAGGGCACCAATACATCGTGTATATATGGTAATTAATTTTATATAATAATAACTTTATGGATACGTCTGTATTTTGTACTGTGATCTGTACAACTTTCAGGATATGTTCTAAGGACCAAAACAAGCAGAAAATGTCATATGAACATGGGGGCAAAAACACTTCTTTCTAGAGTTATAACCGTTTGAAGGTGTCTTGCAATAGACTAAATTAACATTAAAGCATATAGGAGTTGTAAACTGTGAGATTTATTTGTATGGTATAACAAGACAATACACTTGGTACAGCAGATGCTCAAAATGGCCTCCGTTAGATTCCAAGGAAGCCTGTGCACATCGCTGCATAGATTGGCGAACCCGATGGAAAATACCAGCTGTATGACGGATGATGTCGCAGCCATCTAGGATCTGCTGGTGAAGAGTTGCAACATCTGGTACTGGTGCAGAATATTCAGCGTTTTGAATCTGATGTTGAAGAGAGCAAAGATGATGCTTTAAATATTCTTCAGATGATTCTTTAAATTGTCGTAACTCTTCTTCTACTACAGGACACCTTCAAATCATTATAGCTCTAGAATGAAGTGTTTTTGACCTCATTTTCATAGGACATTTTCCATTTGATTTGGTCCCTGAAACATACCCTGAAAGTTTGTACAGACCATTCAGAAATATCCTGTAGAGACATTGTGATAATCTCTCATCTTGGATAATCAATGTTTGACTGACTTATGTATTTATATTCATTTTAATTATTCTATTTGAAATGTATGAAATTTTGTTTTAATTGCAATTTTTATGTAATTATTTAAAATCTCATTTACAAGATGCAAAAGGTGACAATACATTTAAAAATGTTATTGAACCACTCGAAAAACTCTCTGCTCCACTGGATTATGCATGGAGCACAGTCAAGATCCTTTATCTGGTACAGCATTCAGCAGATATGGCACAGGCTTATAAATCGGTATGTATAAACTATCTGATCATTTTAAATTTCATTGTTAAAATATTCTTTTTCACAATACATGTATAATGATTGAGATATATAATTAGAGAGGAACACCAGTGCTTTGATTTTTTTTCCTGCATTTTAATTGATATTCTTATATTTATTTTAAGCTACATCGTCGTGTTCAAAAAGCCAGGATGCAACGTTTTCAGAGTTTACCCATATACCATGCTGTCAAAGTAAATCAATTTTATTTTATTCTGTACGATTTATGACTATTAATCAATAACGGTTATAGTTTATATGTACTCAGTTTTTCAATGACCAAGAAAAATAAGACCGTAAATATAATTAATAGTCCATCATTGATATAATGGGTAATGATTTTCCCAAAATTAAGTTATTTATCCCAAAATAAGTTTTAAGATGGTGATAATAATTGCATATTATAACATTGTACAGTAATTTTAATACTTTAAATACTCTCAAAATATGGGAAGCATTTCAGCATAATTTTTTGAATCGTAAATGTGTACCATATTTTCGGACAGAGGCAGTAATATAATACGAAATATTATATTTCTTATATAACACTAGGTGATTTGCCCGGCGTCGCTCGGTCTGTTCATTTGATGAAATTTTGACGGCGTTTCCCTTTCGCCATCTCTTGAGGAAACAAACAAACATAAATCAAGATATATTACATTTACCCTTACCCCCTCCCTTTGGGGACATGTAAACCTTACTCTGAACCTAACGAACATATGGCGCGAAAATGAGCTCAATCGGATAAGTGGTTCAAAAGTTTTTAGAACATTTACAGATGCACCCTGAGCCTGAATTTTTATATATAAAGATTCACCTTGTTTTTTTAATGCTATTTTTCTGGGAAAAATAATTTATCTGTGCTTAGTTTACACCTTGATTTTGGACCTTCTGTCGTTACGTGATCTAAGAAATCACTGTGTTGAGGTCTTAAATAGGCCAAAATAAAAGTGTATCAGTTTTGATATTGAATCAACAACAGTATCATACAATAATCCTGCTAGGGAGATAGGCAGCTCTTAGAAAGGTGTTAGCATACTTGCCAACTTTTACGTTTTACACGTAAAATTTACGCTTTTAATACCATTTTACGCTTTTACGCTTTATATAAAGGATTTTACGTTTTTCCATAATTTCCCAGTCACATTTGAACTCCTCTCCTACACGAGTAGGCGACGGAACACATTATTACGGAAATTAAATTCTTAAAGTAGGACTTTTTTTTTCCATCATGAAGGGCGTGGCCTTCGAGATATTAGGCCTCTGCATCACCTATAATTTCAATGTTTTCCTTCGTATCAGAATTTCAACTTTTTAACGCTGGAGGGGGTCATCAGGAAAATCCAATTCATGGTAAAATTTGGATGGATAGATTTTCAGCCCGCATCTCCCCTTTTATCCATGAGACTAGCTGTTTGGGATGAAAGGGTGATGGTGAAATAGACAAACAAACATCCATGCCCTCGGTGGGATTCGAACCCGCGACTCGTTGGTTACGAGAGCGGCAAGACCTGCACCTCAACGCTCTCGGCCACCGAGCCGGCTGTGGTAAAATTTTAAGTTGGATAAAGTAGATGAGCACGAGAGTATCATGTAGTTCTTTATCCCTGCAGAGCACCAAACTAGTCATAGAGATAAACAACTAGCGGTCAAAACTTGAAAATGCTTAGACACGTGATTTCAAGCCCCATGTGAAGGCCTAGTATCTCGAAGGCCACGATAAAGAACGCGGAATACTTAAGTTTTAGCCTTGAGTGAAATTGTTGATAAAATAAAATATTTCAGACTTTCAGAGAGAATTATTAAAAATAATTTCTGTTCATGTCTTCATCACGGAAGGGTGAAAAATTTGCTTTCTGTAAAGTGTGCAAATGTGACTTCAACATATCACATGGTGGGAAAATGCAATTACGAACCATGCCATAGGCCTAATTATACGATTATATAAATTTGCATAGGCCTAACTATAACGTGAAGGATTTTACTCTTTTT